>JABEYC010000459.1:0-74259 GCA_013266195.1 Fusarium zealandicum
TACTTGTCGTGTTGTTACACGCCTGGCCATGTATAGCTGACCATATCAGAATGAACCCCTATTCGCCTCTCCCCCCTCGCCCTCGTCCTTACCCTCCTCCTCCCCCTTCTCCTCTTCCTCTAGAGGCAACAGCATCGGATCATTCTTCAACACCACTGCAATCACATTAGCCAACCGCACATCCAGCAAAAAGCACATCTCGTAGTTACTCACATCGATCAAACAGGTAATAACTCGTCACCAGCAGAATCGGCATCGCGATGATGGACCTGACCCACTTCCTCGTCGCATTCTTGTACCGCTTCTCGTACTCCTTCCTGTCCTCCTCCTCCCTCTGCTTGTCGAGAGCCCTCTGCTCTTGTTCCTCGGCCCGTCGGCGCCGCCCAGCTTGGAGCGTGGCTTCACGTCGTTCAGCGGCGCGTATCGCGCTCCTTTCGGCCGTGGTCATGAGCGTGTCGCTTTGCTCGTCCGTTTTCTCGGGGCCAGATCGTGCTGCGCCAGGCGTCGTCGTCGAGAATGCGCATGGCCTCGTCGTTGGTGCTCGTGATCGAGGGCGGCTTAGCTTGAGAGGGGGGCATCCGAGGTAGATCCTTGATGAAGATCCGTACAGGTGCTCCAGGAGCAATCTCCGGGGCGCGGCGGCTATTGTCATGTTTTCGACGTATAGTGTGGGTAGATACAAATACAATTGGCCTGCTTCGGTCCTTGCGACGTTCTGTATTATTGGTAGACGCGATGTGAACGAGGTCAAGAGGACGCCGGTTGTCGGAAAAGATCGCCAACTTTTTGGCGTCCTTATCGATAAGGCGACAAGCGACGGGACGATCAGATGGCGCCGTAGCGTCACAGATATCACTACATTTGGATGTAGCCAAAACAAATCTATTCAACGACTTTTATTATTACATCTGCTCGGTCTCATTGAATATAATGCCAAAATACTACATCTTCAAATGCCGAATGATTCTTGGTGATAGACTATAATTACACATGCAGCACCCAAACGCCTTTGCGACCTCCGTGCAGCCGTCTTTGCTTGTTCACTTCACCTCCATCTCACCAATCAATCATCGTCAGTGTATCGAGGACCAGTAGCCGCGGGCGTCTCTGGTGCACCGTACGCCGCAGGTGTCGGAGCTCCGTAGTAGCCACTAACCGCCGGGGTCGGTGCTCCTGCTGCGGGCGTCGGCGCCGAGTCCGCTCCCCATCCGCCCTGCCACCCGCCCGGAGTCGGAGCGTTGAACGCAGGTGTCGGCGCCGAGTACGGACCACCTGGCGACGGGGCGTTCAACGCACCAGGAGTCGGGGCCCCGAGAGCACCGCCGGGCGTCAGGGCATCGTACGCGTTTGAACCTGATGCACCTGGCGTGTAACCCCACGTGTCGTTGCCGCTGGCACCAGGAGTAGGCGCCGATGCACCCCAGCCGGGAGTCTTGGAACCAGATCCCCAGTCTCCTCCGCCGTACGCCGGTGTCCGCGACCCAGCCCCAAAGGCATCTCCAGGAGCAGGAGTTCTGCCTCCGGCCTGCCAGGCAGGTGTGCGCGAGCCAGAGCCGTAGGCTGTTCGGCTGCCATCGTACGGGTTGACAGTTCGTGAACCGTCCGCCCAAGCAGGAGTTCGGGCTCCAGACACGTCCTGGGCCTTCCATGCGGGTGTTCGTCCACCTGTTGCAGGTGCTGTGGTTGCCGTTAGCATCATACGCTGCAACTAACAAGAATCAACTTACTTCGCGATCCCCAAGCAGGGACCCGATCCGAGTTGCCAGTGGCCATGGGCGTCCGAGAGCCTGCCTGCCATCCTGGGACTCTGTCTCGATCGCCACCACCCCGGCCAGCGCCGCCTGAAAACCCGCCTCGGCCCCGCGTGTTGATGTCAATGGTTGCTCCAGTCATCTTATTTTTGAAGCTCAGACTCTCACGCGGCACCGTAATCGTCTTACTCTTGGTGTGAAGTTCAACGCGAGCATGTGTGTCTGTCGTGTCCTTGACGATACCCAAGAGACCCTTGTAGGCCCCCTTCCTGATAATAACAGTCTGGTCAATGGCCTTGTCGCGGCCAAACGACTTGACGGGTTTAACGGGTTTGTTGGCGGCACCATCCTTGTGCAGCTTGAGCGCCGGGTTCATCGAGCCCAGGTCGGGTCCCGATTGAGCAGCACTGACTCGGCCACCCTTGGCCGCAATGGTGTTGACCATGCTGGCCTTTGTGACAAAGACACCCGCGTTCTCCTTGCTGTCGTTGGTATGCAAGAATACGTACGAGCGATGGATGTGGATGATCTTGCCCTGGCGCTGCTGGCCCGTGTACTCCTTAACGACATCCTCCAGTCGAATCTCGGAGCCGTTGCGGTCGGCAGCGACGGCCGTCTTTCGCTTGGGTAGCTTGTTGGCGATCTGGGATGGCATTGTCTGGCGAGTGTCGCCAAACTGATCGAGCACGACAAGCGACTCGCGGTCGACCTTGACGATGCAGCCCACGGTTGTGGGATCCAGTTGTACTAGGTCATGGAGTTCAAACTGACCCAGTGACCCCTGGCCGCCAATGTCACTAGCTTCGCGCAGGTCCTTGCTAAAGACCGTGACTTCGCTGTTTGTTTGGTCTGTTAGGAGAGTGACGCGATCCTCCTGGATGTTGACAACCATGCCGACCTCATCTCGGAATCTGCTGCCGCCAATGACCTTGACGTGATCACCAACCTTGAAACGCTTTCGGAGAGCCCTGACAGGAACATCAATCTCCTGGCCCACAAGATCACCCTCCGTAACAGTAAGCGAGACGACATCAGCCTGTACTCTCATCGCCTTGCCGACGACTCCCTTTTGCTCGCCGGTAAAGACTTCGACAATATCGCCGGGTAGGTACGTCGCCAGGGCGTTGCTGTCCTTGAGACTAGCCGCCAGAGCCTTGAGATCCAGGTTCTCAGTGCCATCCTCGGCGTTTGAGGCAAAGATGGTGACTTCCTCGAGTGACGGGCTGACTTCGTTTACGGTGAGCTGCTGAATCTTGATGTCCTTGACCTGGAAGCCATTCTCGAACTCGTCGCCCATATAGGTCCATGTGTTGGTGGTGGGGTTTCCCTGAATGTGTCGCGGGTGACGCTTTCGGGCTTCAACCTCGCTGAAAAGTCTCGCTGGAGGCCGGGGACCTGCCATGCCAAAGGGTCTCTTGCGTTTGCCATCAGCAGTAACCGCGGCCAAGGCATCGTCGCGCATTCCATAGTCCAGTCGGGGGATGAATTTGACTCGAGCCTCCAACCCGTTCTCAGTGACGTCGATGACCTGTGCAAGATCACCGTTGTGCTTCATAGGTCTCCGCAGGCGAACCCATGCGCCCGGCTCCAGAGTCGGCGTCTTTGTCACACGGAAGAGCTCGGGCATGTCCTTGATCTCGACCAGAACCATCTTGGAGTGGGGATACACATTAAGCATACTATCCAACGCCTTCAAGATGTCGGTCTGACGCTGGGCCTCAACATAGATGAAGCCCTTCATGACGGATTCGGCGCCGCCACGCTCAAAAGCTGCGGTAATAGCGAGCTCATCCTTGGTGCCAGCTCGCTCCTCGATGCGCTTCATGATGGAAAAGACAACCTCGCGCTCCTTGCCTTCCTTACATCGAACAGCCCAGATGCTCGGGTCATCAACGCTAGGGAGGAGGAGCCGCTTGGGGACGATGGCAGAGTCTCGGAAGCCCTTGCCAGAGCGTCGGTTACCGTATCGCTGTCGCAGAATCTCCGCCTGCTTCTCGGCATCCATGCTATTTTCCATCTCGCGGCGGCGATCAAGCTCGCGATGTCGTCGGTCGTCGTTGATTCCGCCAGTCTCTGCAATGTCGTCGGGATGCTCGTTGGCAATGAAGTCGCCAATTTCCTCGCCAAGGACTTCGTCATCCTCGCCCTCGTCTTCATCGTCGACTTCGGCTTCGATATCGAAGAAATTGGCACCTCTCTCCTTGCGGCGTTTGCGGCGATGACCCTGGAGCTTGGTTAGTAGAGGGCAAAAGCAGGGCTACTTGGCCAGCGAGAGGCTTCCGAGTATGCTCACCTGTTGGACATCCTCATCTTCGTCATCTTCCTCTTCCTCTTCATCGTCGTCGTCGTCGTCAACGCGACGCCTGCCGGTGTCTTGCTCTTCTTCCTCCTCTTCTTCCTCTTCGTCATCATCGACGGCAGGGCGCGACCTCGCAGGTCGCTCGTCGTCGTCGTCATCGCGAGGGGCAGGGCTGCTGTCTCGGGCTCCCGACCTCACTTGCTGATCGCCTTCTTGCTCATCGTCGGACACGTCGGCTGGCGCAGGGTTGAAATCGTCCTCGTCTTCCGAGTCGTCGAAGCGCGAAGGATCGTGAGAAGCCATGGTGGCGAGGAAGAGCGCGACACGGAGCGCGTCGGAGGTTCGTTAGGGAGGTTCGCAGGAGGAGTATGAAGGATGAAGAATGGAGGATCAAGTGTCAATGATGGGAGAGAAAGAGAAAAGGGAAGCCGATTGATGGATGACAAAGAATTGAATAAAGAAGAAGTCAAGCCAATGGAAGGAACCTGAGGTTCAGAGCTCGATGCTAGAGGCGGCAAAATTCCGGGCGTCTGTGCATCACTGGCCTGCATAAAGAGCACAGCAGGTTGTGCAAAGTGGTGTTAACTCTGACTCGCACTGTCTTTAACACTGTCCTGTGTTCCTCATAGCGACCCGAGGTAAATGACGGGATACCAACTAGCTTCAAGATGGTTATCCTATGCCGAGTCGAATTATTAAAGTAGTTCTAGATGCATGACCTGTCTACCTCAACTTTCACTTCTTTGTTACCTCAGCCTTACGAGTTATGGATGGTTTCTCCTGATTGGCGGAGACAAGAACAGCAACTATGAACGCCATTGTGATCAACACCTTTTGCAAATCCCTTGACGAGATCAGTACTTCAAAGATACCAACTCCAGAGCCCAAAGATGACGAAGTCTGTATCAAAGTTGTCGCATCGGGCGTCAACTTTGTCGATATCCTCTATGTATGGTCTTAGACGACGAACCGTCATACAATAATCCGTTCGGCGTAAACGACTGACACAGACTCAAGGCCCAAGGAAAGCATCAAAACAACAAATCTCTCGTCCGCCCCCCCTTCATTCTTGGCCTAGAATTTGCCGGAATCATCGTGTCAGCACCGTCAGCCTCACACTTCAAAGTCGGTGATGCCGTCTTTGGGGACTGTCCAGGCTCATACTGCGAGTACCTCACGCTACCGCACAACTCAGACTCACTACGTAGGATCCCCTCATCATGGAGCTTTGTCGACGCTGCAGGACTAGGTGCAACTCTTCCAGTCTCGTACGCAGCGCTCGTCTTCCGCGGTGGAATCAAGGCCGGAGAGACTGTGCTTGTTCACTCTGCAGCAGGCGGCTTGGGCACGATGGCTGTGCAAGTAGCTATAGCTATGGGATGTCGTGTCATTGGCACCGCAGGCTCGGCTGAGAAGTGTGCACATGCGCGAGACTTGGGTGCTGACGAGTGTTTCGACTACTCAGAGGACGACTGGTGGAAGCGTGTCCTAGATGTTACCAACGGCAGAGGCGTCGACATAATCTTTGACCCCGTGGGCCTCATCGATCTCAGTATCAAGTGCTTGGCGCATCGAGGAAAG
The DNA here is from genome assembly GCA_013266195.1 of Fusarium zealandicum. Lineage (NCBI taxonomy): Eukaryota > Fungi > Ascomycota > Sordariomycetes > Hypocreales > Nectriaceae > Fusarium > Fusarium zealandicum. The sequence continues at coordinate 5,632 of JABEYC010000459.1, forward strand.
CTTCTCGTCGTGGGGTTCGCAGGACGAGATGGGCAGATGGAGAAGATTGCCATGAATCGAGTCTTGTTGAAGCAGGCCACCATAATCGGCTACGTGAGTTGGCTCCTCAAGTATACAAGACACCTCCTAATAAGAACATCAGCGATACGGAGAGTCTCTGCGTCGATGCCCTGACGAGAGGCGACGCATCTGGAGAGAGCTTCAGCCGCTCCTGGACACTGGCAAGATTCGTCCAACAGCCTTTACCTGCTACACAGGTCTCCAAAGCGTGCCTCGCGCTCTCAAAGATCTGTCATGCCGCAAGATCTCTGGCAAAGCAGTGGTTCAAGTAAGCGAGGTCGCAAGAGAACTGGCCAAGCCGAGGCTTTGAACAATATCGCGCGTGCTGACAGTGGGCAATGAGAAACAAGGTGAAGAGTAATACTCTGCATAGCATATATAATACAGCAAGCCTCCCCTTTTCCATCCAACCTCGTACTATTGTCCAGATGCAGTCTGCGGCACATGTTGAATCAAATCTATGTCGTCGGCAATGCCTCTTTGCTCTAGTGTATACTCTCTCAAAAGCAATCTGCCCTCCCATGTCCCTCATCAAACAAACACCACGCGAGAACCCAACTTCGTCTTGGCGTATCCATGGCATGAACCTCATCGCTGGACTCTGAGTCGTAAAACGACGCTGCTGTCGTGACTGTCCGTCTAGGCTCGGAATCGTACGTTCTCGGGGTTGTCACGGTCTGGGCATTCTCGAATCTTGGCCGAAAAGATTGTACAAGGCCGTGATACACGTCTCATTATATCCCATCGGCCGTAATCCGAGCCAGCCAACCGCCGCCGCGCCGTCCACGTTTTAGTCCAGCAACCCGGGTATGTCGCAGATGCTCCCGCAGCTTGAAAACCCTCGAAAACTCCAGGCTTTGCACAATGCATGTACCATACCTAACCAGCCACGTTCTACATGAATCAATCAGCAGGCCCTGGGTAGAACCTTGGCTCTGCCCTACGCGTAACAAATGACACCAGCCAGCCCATTGCCAGATCCTCACATGACTCTAGTTCCCCAGATACCACGCCCAGCGCTCACACCAAGCCACTCGCCTGAATCTGAGTTTGCGGCATGGGGGACCCAGCCGAGATTGCCAACCTCGTAATCACACTGCCAGCTAGCCACAGGACTCCTGGGGTTGTCCGGCTGAGGGGCACCGTTCACAGGCTGGCCTCCCATGGCGTTGTTGGAGTTGAGGAGGTCCCAAAGGAGGACCTGGCAGTCGTCGGCGCCTGAAGCCAGCATACCGCGTCGCGTGGGTGACCATTCGATGCAATTGATAGCTCCACTATGGCCGCGAAGCTCGAGCAGGGCCTGGCCAGGCTGTCGCACGTCCAGAATACGGATGGTGTTGGAGTCTTGTGCAAACGTGGCGAGAAGATGGGTATCGTGTGGTGATGTCGCGAGTCGCAGCAGTGGTGGAGGGTTCGCCATTGTCTGCTGAGCCAGTGTCGGGCTGATACGGCCGCCATTGGGGTCTAAAAGGAGAGTTAGCATGTCCAGATCTAGGTATTTCGGTCGGTCGACCTGCCTCGCTCTTCCTTGCCGGTGGGCTCGTAAATAATGGTTGAATGCTCTAAGCTTCGAAGATCAAACATGCGGACGCTTCCATCCTGACCACAGCTGACAAAGACATCGACGCTCTTAGCGCAGAATCTAACGTCGTAGACCTCCTTGTCGTGGGCAATGAGTTGAGTCTTGGCGGTGAGCGAAGGAATATCCCAGATGGTACATGTTGTGTCTATGCTAGACGTGATGATGAGGCTGGGTGAGACGGTATTCCAGTCGAGCGAGGTGAGCGGCGCAGTGTGATCCGGAGTCTTGGAGTTGGAGAGCAACGCGAGGGGTGTTAGCTTCGTGACAGCGGTGTCGCGGCCGCGGCCGATTGTGCTCCCAGGGGTAGAGGGGGCCTCGCTAGGCAGAGACCATAGGCGCAAGTGGTCGCCAGAGGTCGCAAGCAGGTCAGTAGACTGCTTCTGAGACGAGGGCGGCTCCCACAAAAGACGCGTTACGGGGTAAGAGTGAGTGGCTTCGGCAACCTTGGTGAACTCGAGATTATACTTGGAAGTGCCTGGGGCATAGACATCCTGGGGAGTCGGCGTGATATGGCTATCGAGGATTTGAATCTAGGAGGGTCAGCAAGCGGGGATGACGACATGTTGGCACGGCATCAACGCACAAAGTTGTGACCATCCTCGAGATAGCTCCCCACGGCCAGCTTGCCGGCGCCGTTAGCCTGAGGCGGCCATTTGCACCAGTCAAAGGCGTAAATGGCCCATGGTGCCTGATAATTGCTCGTTCCAGATTGCGCGCTGGCTGAGTCATATCCTAGAGCCGCTGCAGTGCCATCGGACATGCTCGAGTCGGCGCGGGGACGAATGTCGGCCAGGCCGAGCGGGGTGTTTGAAATGGTGCGCTGAGATCCGGGAGCATTGTACTTTGAAGGGTCGATCGGGGACATGAGATGAGAGGAAGAGGCGCCGCCGGGAGTCGTGGGAGTATAGGCGTGATAGCTCGAGGAGCCATCGTAGCCTGCGGCCGGGCTCGAGCGAGAGTAACCGTGGGACATGCTCAGCGGGGGCTTGCTGGCGGCGGAGGGCGCGTTGGGATAGTCGTGGAGCTGCTGGCTGTGCTGCGGTTGATGGTGCAGGGGCTGCTGGGGGTGGTGAGGGTGTTGCTGGTGCTGAGGCGGCGGCTGGTGAGAGACAGATGAGGCAGCGGGAGAGGACTGCTGCATGGGCGAGGGTAGGTTGGGCGAGGCTGGGGCACCGCGAGCGGACAGACCACCGGCGGGTTGGAGGACGTTGGGCACCGAGGACGTAGCAGCGGGAGGAGCAGGCTGGAACTGGGGATTGGCAGGCGAGGGCTCGAGATTAATCTGAGGCGTGTATTCGTACTCTTGAGGCGACATGGACAATGACATTGGATCGTCGTTATGGCTCAAGCCCGTCATGTGCAGTTCGTCGTTCTGGGGCTGGGACTGGGACTGGGTGCCGGAACCAGAGTATGCGGAGGAGCCCACCTGCGTCTGGCGCAGCGAAGAGGGAAACTGCTGTGATTGGCTCATGATGGTTTAGGTGTTCTGGTCTGGGAGTTCTTGGCCTGGCCGGACCTGGCAGGGCAGATGAAGCTCGGAAGAGGTGGACTGGCGCCAACAGCGGATAGACGCTGATAACAGTGGCTGGAGAAAAGGCGTGAATTAATAACAAGTTTCCGTCTCGCAGGCGGCAGAGGAAGAAGCCTTTTCTGTCCGGGACGTTAGTTGCTCCTCCAGCGCTTGATAATACAGCAGTCGCTCCGATCGCTGGATGCTGCTGCTGCTGACAGGCGCCTTTGCCGCTAAGGAGACGGTTGACCAGACGGAGACCCCGGCCTGTTATCGAGCGCGCATAGAGGTTGAATGGCACCAGGTTTGAAGGAAAGAAGAAGATTAGAGCGCGACGGTTCTTCCAGCGGAGGGGTTTGGAGAAGGGCGGAAGCGAATGCCTCCTGTAGGCGGGAAGCTCTCTTGTTTGAGTTCTACGAGCGGGCAAGCGGGCGAGGCTACCAGGCGCCGTTACGGGCGCACTCGAGTGCGAGGGAAAACTATGTCGATGCAAGTGTTTGACGTGGAACCAAAGTCTCGGCTTTGAAAGATAAAAGCCTCGCTGTTGGAAAGGAAAGGGACACGATCCAATCCCGGCGGGTTTGTTTCGTCCAAGTTAGGTTTCGGTGGAGGTGGAAATGATATTGGTTAGCAATTTTACCTTCCGCAGGAGCCTGCCCAACTGTATTAAAAGCCTACCTTACCGGGCGGACCCTTGATTTACCCAGGTCCCCATTGACAGATTATAAGCACCAACTAGAGATTGGATATCCATGTAAATGTTTGCTAATAAATGCTTGCTCTTTGCGTAAGCTACTTATACCCCCTCGCCCTCGCGTTAGGCCAGTCTGAACCTCCACGTTTCCAACATTAGCAGGGAGCTCGAGTTGCTCGATCTATCACCAATATGCTGCAAATTCTTCTCCAAAATCACTTCAATTACTACTATCAATGATCAAGCCCAAGAGCAGTCACCGTTGAATCACATGGCGCGGCTCAAGACCCGTGACGCGGCCGGTGCGACTTAAAGCTACCCACTCTTGCCGTGTGGAGATCCGAGCAGCTCCTAATCAGGGAATCAATCATGGCAGGTGCCCCATGCAAGCACATGCCAACCCCGGAATCTCTCCAGAACTCAAGCTTCAACTCCCCGTGACCTCATTCAACAGCCATCTACCACTTGTACCCAGCAGATCTCACCCCAAACAACAGCTCACGCACTTGGATCTTACAACACTTGGTGCATACGGCACTCCATCGAGCTCCTCAAGTTTTCGAGCTTGTGGTCGCGAATGTAGGCAATATTCCAGTCGTTGCGACATCACCTTCCTTTTCTCTGAACCCGACTTTCGCGCCAACTTCAATACCTGAACACAGTCATGGCTTCGCCCTCTATCCTCGAACGCATTTCAAGCCCGCGACAACGGCTTTCCAGCCTCGGGATGCGCAGTCCTCCCGCCCGAGCTGTCAGCGAATACGACATGGATGACCTCGAGCCGCGAGCTGAAGACCCTATCCTCAACCAAGAATCTCCACGTCCTAGACTTAGAAAGTCGGTTCAGGCCACTTCCACCACGTCTACTCGCCGATCCTCCTCCCAGGCCTCGTGGGATAGCAAACATCGCTATTCTGCTTCGCCTTCCCGAACGAAATCGAAGCCAATCTTTGCAGGACCTCCCCCACCGATCGCGTCTTCTACCTTGATCAACCAGCATTCCTCTCGCCCATCACCCTCATCAAACCACAGTGATGGCGCTCGTGGCTATGGCCTGCTCTCGCCGAGCCGTCTAGGATTGGGTGGCAGCCTGTTGGACCCAAAGCCCTCGGAGAACCGCTCTCGTCTCGATTCAGTATGGCGGAGCTTACAACGGCGGGAAAGGGCTCTGGAGCGGGACATCCAACAGCTTCTAGACCTCCAAGCCTCGGGATTAATCGCCGGTAGTGGAGATGGTGACTCCGAGAGGGACTTTGGAAGTGAGACCGGGGAGAGTACTTTCTATTCGACAGCCACCTCCAAATCGCGAATGGTAAACTCTTTACACATACCGGCCAAATCTACTCCAGATGGAAACGTCATTCCAGTACGGCAGCCTGCACCAAAGAAGCCACGAGGACTCAGGTCGGCGCGAGTGGGACTTCAGCTGTCCATGGCCGCCCTCTCTGAACTAAAGTCAGAGGAAAATGCCCACCTTGATACGGCCCTGGCGCAGAGGAAAGATGCACTATCCTATCTTGACAAGATGAGCGCGAGGAGAGATGACATTTATGCCGAACTACACGCGCTGGAAGATGACGAACAGGAGCCCTTGGGTCTAGAGCTGCGCGAGCTTGATGCGGAGCATGAAAGTCTGGATCAAGACATACGGCTACTTGAAGAGAAGCTGGTTGGAATGCGCAATCGTCGCAGATGGGTGCGGGAGAAGATGGAAGACGTTAAGAACCGAAGAGAGGCAGGGCTGAGCGGGTACAGGGCCGCTGGGCGAGATGTCGACATGGAAGTGCGGGTGCTGATGCAGCGGCCTCCTGTTACTCCCTTGGATGTCGATGCTCTTGGTCCTGGCGCAAAATCACGCTCAAAAGAGACTGCTGATACGCTTCGAGGCACGGAGTTTCTGCAGCTCAGACCCGAGCGGCGAACAGTTGAGATGGCCAGGGCATGGTGGCAAGGAGAAATAGGCATTCTTGAACGTCGCAAGGCTCAGATATTAGAGGACTGTCAAGCTCTCAATGAGGGTTCTGAAGTTTGGTCCGAGGTCACTGGCCTTGTCGCAGAGTTCGAATCCAGACTTCGAGAACTGATCAAGACAGGACAAGCAGGAGACTCGGACGAAGAGAGCCGACAGATGGCGATGCAGGACCAGCTGAGAAAGATGGACAACGTCGTCGAAGCTCTGGAGCAGCGCTTACAGCTTGCCGAGACGAAGCACTGGAATCTCTTGATTTGTGCCATCGGCGCCGAGCTGGAGGCGTTCTTGGAGGCCAAGGCCGTTTTCAAAGCCACCTTTGGGGCCCCCGATGAACCTCACTCCGAGGAGGAAACCTCGCCAAAACCCAGCGAAAATGGAGACAGGCCTGATGAGATGAGTCAAGAGAGCCACGAGAGCCACGAGAGCCACGAGAGCCACGAGAGCCACGAGAGCCACGAGAGTCACGAGAGTCACGAGAGCGACAACGAGGTACCTGCCGACCTATTGATGTCTAGGATTGAGTACCACGATCACGAGCCGCCAGAGAGCCCTCTGCAACGGAGTGTAGTGCTGCGACGGGATAGCTCTGAGAACGACGTGCCCACGGAGTTTCTAGCAGAGCATCACAGCTAGGCGGAATAGGAAGCGGGCGTTGCAATGTTTGCAAGGATTATGAATCATGACACTGGTATTGGGACCATGGGGTTGAATACAGATTTGGAATAATACGGCTTGAGGGGTAATGAAAGTACGGCATATCTCTATACAGCTCACGTCCAGCCAGAAGCGAGGTGTTCCCCAGTTGGAAATTGAACAGATCAAGAATTGAGGGCCTCATGAATACGGTATCATTGATCCAAGATTCGCATGCCTAATCATATATACCCGAACGCCGCTGTCAAGCCCTGATGCGCGAGGTAAACCCGAGACTCAAGCAGAGTCAGGCGGCTCTGGCCTCGTCCAGTTGCCTGAAGCATGATAATGAAGTTTGCGCCGGAAATGTACGTAAATCATCAGTCGCACCGAAGATATGGCGCCCTTTATGACGGAACCGCGGGTAGGCGGTGTAGAGGTGTGTGGTATCAGGTAAACGGCAGTGCCTCTACACAGCCATACTCATGGTTTTCCGCTCATCGGGTGCGCTCAAAGTAGCTGCTAGAGCCGGCAATAGCCACCGACTGGTCCATAACCCATTCACCCACACCGAGATACTTGTCGAGCCAGCCTCCAACGTCCTTGTTGTCGCCAGCGACCCTGTCCGTCTTGAACCTATATCCAGGGGGGTCATGTCAGAACATGCTTGCCTCGTTATCGAAAGAGAGCGTAGAGACTCACGTCAAACCGGTCGATCGCTTCATGCCGGCGAGGAAGGCCGAGACTATCGCGGGTCAGCTTTGTATACACACATGGGGCGGGATCCGAAAGGATACTCACAGAGAACGGCGTCAAAGGCATAGTGCGTCAACCGTCCGACCTTTGACCAGAGTCCCAGAGTCAGCAGGTTGAGGAGCTGTGAGAGAAGAAGAGTCTTAGACGTGCCAGTGACAGCAGCGGCAGACAAAAGGGCAGAGGTTCATTCACGGTGGGGGAGGGTGCGAGGAGACATATCACGTACCACCATGATGGGCTGCTTGTTTCCGGGTATTGACGAGTAGGTGAAGGCGTGGTCGGTCGGACCTTGGCAGAGGTCGCGATATTGTATGTGTTGATGTGTTGGAGCTGATCTGCGACGATTATCTCCGAGGTGATGGATCTCGAGATACGGAGACGCTCCCGTCATGCGACATCCTCGGGAGTTGGAGACCAGCAGTGGGCCCCCGGCATGTCGGCGCCGAAAACTCCGGGGAGGCTGGCTGGCTGACCTCAGCTGTGACTCTCGTGCTGGGCTGTTTCACGTGTTTGGCGTTCAAAGTGCTCCACTAGATCCCGTGATATGCGACAGAAGAATCACCGGGGTTGAACCGACCAAAATCCGCTAGGCCAGTATAGGATGGAGGGGTTCTCAGCATTCATCCCCGCCCTTGCACATGTGGCATCAAGGTGAAAGAATCCAAGGTCCCAGCGGAAATGCCAGGTCAGGAACTAGAGATCCATGACCTCTGAATGGTCGAGATTCCATAGAACTCACAGCCGCGCCAATTCAGCCGCTAGCTCTCGTAGTGGCCGTCAAGACAGCGACTCAAAGTTGGTCGCTTCTCGGTGTTATTAAACCGAGCCCACTCACAAGTTTTAAAGAACAGAAAAAAAGTCGAGACATCAGAGGGGTTCAAGGGTCCAAGAACATCCGCCGAAGACGCCGCCGTGTCTAATCCCAAGATGGCAAGCAAAGAGAAGCAAAATGCCTCAGGAGGATCCTCTTTTCCCACCCCCGCGCGCTCTCAATTTGACGTTTTCTCCCCAACGGACCGTATCTACCGATATCTGGAGATTGGAGGTCGGTTAGTGTGCTGTTACCCAATGCCATGAGCTGTGTGGCTTGAACCCCATTCGGTGAGTCTTGGTGAGGGGTTGTCTGTAAGTGGGTTCCCGCGGGGAGGTGTTTTTTCTGTTGAAGGGGCTGAGGTCGGTCAGCAAGGAACCATGCCAAGGCTAAGATCAATTAGCTAATAAATGGAGATCGGTTTGTTTGTTTGAAGTTGCTGAGGAGGGTTCTGACAGTTGGGCTCTCTTCGCGGTGGGATAGTAACGCTCACGGTTGAAACCCTAATGTTAATAGATTCTTGAGTTCAACCAACTCTGTTCAAGAAACTGTCTAGACTTGATAGGTCGAACTCGAGACTTGGTTGTTATCTTTCGCGTCATAGACATGACCTCTAAGAACAAAAGACCTACGCTAGAAAGTAAAAGATCGTCATCTTTACAGGCAAAAGATATGCACCGCAGATGGGACATGACACGCCAAGAATTCCTCCCTCAGCTGTTTTACCAGTAAGCGATAGTCAGACAAATCTCAACTCCAATCGTATCAGCAAACACAGCAACATGCTGTCAGGGTAGCTGACCGATTGGGCCCCCAGGCGGAACCAACCCAATCAACGCCTCGTTGACCGTTGTTGAGGCGTCAGGTAGAATTACGAGGGCAAGGTCAAGGTCAAGGTCAGTGCATTTTCAATCTAATCGAATGAGGGGAGAGACATTTCATTCGCTCCAGCTCGGCGCGTCTTCGCATCCCGTCTCCGTTGGCACCATCAAGTACCCTGCTGATGGGAGGCAGGGCAAATGTGACTCGCCGGTCTGGTACGGGTACAAGCAGATACGGTCAGCAAAACGGTCTGTGAGTGACAGTCGTTCAAAAAAAAAAGAAATGCCGGAGATGAAATCTCTCCAGCACCAGCCCATGCCTGTTTCATGCCCAGACAAGACGTGTTTAAATTTATACAGCTCAACCAAAAACTGCAACTGCAAATGCATCTCTAGCCCACCTGCCTGGGTGGGACAAAGCAGTTCGCGAGCCACGGAAGGAGCTACTGTCGGCTGCTGCAGTAGTGGGCGGAGTACTTTGCCCCGAGAAGGCCGCTGTAACATAGCAGAAAGCCACATCGCAGCGGCGGGGCTTGGTGGGGGAAAGAGCTACCCAGGAGGGCAAGACAAGCAGCTCCAGGTTGCACCTGCCTGCAGCAACCTTCAACGACAACATGAGCCACAGTCATAAAGCAACATCACCTTTGCCATTACGATATCTTCCATGAGAGCAAGGCATAAAATGCCCTCATCGCCTGCCCTGGTGCTGAAAGCGCGGAAGAAATCGAAGATCTCGATAGCTCATCTGGAAATCTGACACGGAAAGCGGGGTGCAAGGAAGCTCCCCATAATTTCTGAACCAGATCGCTAGAAACGCAAAGCACACCAGGGGAGGAGGAGAATATGGAAAAATAGCTCTCCTGGCCCCCCTTCTCACATGGAAGGAGTCAGCATGAATGAGGCGGACTGGGTATTCTCAGGCATGTACTCCGTAGCGCTACTTCACGCGTGGTTCCTTCCCGTCCTGGTGGATGCGATTTAACCTGGCCGTGGTAAGGTGAGGTACGTAAGTAAGGTACGTTTGTTGTCTGGGGACAACGAGGAAAGAGCAGCGGGATGAATGGTGGTGGCCTTGTTTGGTAACTATTTTTCTCTTCCCTCTCTCTCGCTTCTTTATTTTATCACCACCACCACACCAACTTTTTCTACCCTCTCCCTCCTCTCTTCCTTTCTTCATCCTTCTTGCAACATTTCCACCGTCGGTAGCTTTATCCTTCTCGCCTCCACTTGTTCCCCTTTTCTTACCTCGACCTCCGCAAGCTCCCCTCCCACTCGCCGGTCGTCGAACGTCGTCAAATATAACCAGGAACAGGCGCACGTTCCTCAGCCTCTCTGACCACCTCATCTTCTTTGACTACCATCGTACGGTGCAACAGTCGTACAACGAAGCGCAAAGACTCCTGTAAGTCGACTTACTGCACCTGAATGGAGACGGCTGTGGTGGTGGCTTGGGCCAAAAGACTGGATCCTTTAGGGCTCTCTCGAGGCCTCTGGCGACCGCGATATGTGTGGCAACATGGAACTTTTCAGATGCGCATCTGTGGCCTCTTGGTTGCGCTCTGGACGATACTCTTGGTCGAGATCTAAATCAACACTGGGTGTATATTTCCTCGTTTATTGATCTCTTGTCGCAACTGTCGACTGAGCCCAACAAGATCAGCTTCTGAGTCGTATCATATCGTCCTGTCGCCAGCCAAGGCCAGCTCAGCTCAGCGCTTTTACGTCGCTCCGATTGCTCTGCCCACCAACAAATGCCACACGCCCCATCCAAATCGTCCTTTCCACCACGTCACTTCACGCCGCCAGATCCATGCTCGCCCCATGGTGGCCTTCCAGTGCCGCCCCATGTCCTTGCCTACAGCTCAGTACAGCAACCCCCGTTCTCGTGCATTGCAAGTGCACGCAGAACGACCCGATGTCTCCTTTAGCTGTTGCTGGCGGTGTCTGATAACTAGACCTGGAAAGACATATAGTCTTGCCCTGTCCGTTTTCAGCTGTTTTGCTCTTCTCCAATTTCTCATCCTTTTTCTTGCTTTTCAGCTTCCCCGCTGATAGCCCCTCCACCAACAAATACCCATTTTTGATACTTGGTTTCTTGTTCGCTAACCCCTCCTTTCACCATGGCTCAGAGACCCGGACACAAGCGCGCCCAGAGCATCATGGCCGCCACCGCTCAGGACCACCTCGAGTTCGGAGGCAAGATCTCCTGGCTTGCTTCTCTCGACACCGCTTTCCGACCTCAGCGAAACTACCGTCGCTCTTCCATCATCTGCACCATTGGCCCCAAGACCAACTCGGTCGAGGCCATCAACCGCCTGCGAGATGCCGGTCTTAACGTTGTCCGCATGAACTTCTCCCACGGATCATACGAGTACCACAAGTCCGTTATCGATCATGCCCGTGAGTCCGAGGCCACTCACGAGGGCCGTAACGTCGCCATTGCTCTTGACACCAAGGGTCCCGAGATTCGAACAGGAAACACTGCCGGCGACGTGGACATCCCCATTTCTGCCGGCCATGTCATGAACATCACCACCGACGACGCCTACGCCACCGCTTGCGATGCGGAGAACATGTCAGTCGAGCTCGTACATGACGTTAATTTGTCCCTCCCGCTGACCTTTACCTAGGTACGTCGACTACAAGAACATCACCAAGGTCATTGAGCCCGGCCGTGTCATCTACGTCGACGATGGTGTCCTTGCGTTCGACGTGAAGGAAATCGTGAACGAGCAGACCATCAAGGTCCAGGCCCGAAACAACGGTGCCATCTGCTCCAAGAAGGGTGTCAACCTGCCCAACACTGATGTTGACCTGCCTGCTCTGTCTGAGAAGGACAAGGCCGATCTCAGGTTCGGTGTCGAGAACAATGTCGACATGGTCTTTGCCTCGTTCATCCGTCGCGCCCAGGACATCCGAGACATTCGCGAGGTGCTCGGTGACAAGGGCAAGCGCATCCAGATCATTTCCAAGATCGAGAACCGACAGGGACTTAACAACTTCAAGGAGATTCTCGAGGAGACGGACGGTGTCATGGTGGCCCGTGGTGATCTCGGTATCGAGATTCCCGCCGCCGAGGTGTTTGCTGCCCAGAAGAAGCTGATTGCCATGTGCAACCTGGCTGGCAAGCCCGTCATCTGCGCTACTCAGATGCTCGAGTCTATGATCAAGAACCCTCGTCCCACCCGTGCCGAGATCAGCGATGTTGGAAACGCCATCACCGACGGTGCTGACTGTGTCATGCTTTCTGGCGAGACGGCCAAGGGTGATTACCCCGCCGAGGCTGTTAAGGAGATGCACGAGACATGCCTCAAGGCTGAGAACACCATTCCCTATGTTTCGCACTTTGAGGAGATGTGCACTCTGGTGAAGCGTCCCGTCAGCACTGTTGAGTCGTGTGCCATGGCCGCCGTCCGTGCCTCGCTCGACCTGGGCGCCGGTGGTATCATCGTGCTGTCCACCTCCGGAGAGTCGGCCCGCATGCTCTCCAAGTACCGACCCGTGTGCCCCATCTTCATGGTGACCCGAAGCGACACGACCTCGCGATTTGCCCATCTGTACCGTGGCGTGTACCCCTTCTCGTTCCCTGAGGAGAAGCCCGACTTTGCGCAGGTCAACTGGCAGGAGGATGTTGATAAGCGAATCAAGTGGGCCGTCAACAACGCCCTTGAGCTCAAGGTCCTGACCCCCGGCGACGCTGTTGTGGTCGTCCAGGGCTGGAAGGGTGGCATGGGCAATACCAACACTCTGCGTATCGTCAAGGCTGATCCCGAGCACCTGGGAATCGGCCAGCTGTCCTAGACGACATGATTCGATGGAATGAGGGCTGGATAGGAATGACAGGGAATGGTTTAATGCAAAAATAAGTAATGATAGACAGGGCAAAGGTTGATTCCATGGTTTAGGGTACTGGGATTCGGGTTCTGAATCAAGGAAGGAATAAGCAGGGGCAATACCCCTTTCAGCAACGACTTGCTTTCTCTCAGTGACTTGATAGGCTCACCTATGCCTGACACCACGGTATTTCTAAACAGCCTCCGGTAATGCAAAGGAATACAGGGGTAGTGGAATAAGCCCGTGGGCGCGGAAGACACCCGGGCATGGGATTTGCTTTGGCCCGAGGTGACAGATGAGGTACATGCAGATCACGACCTGCCAGACGGCGCCAGATACAGTAAGGTGGGACATTGGACAAGGGTCAAAGGTTGGGCATGAAGAATGGAAAGCCAGTGCATGGATCCACGAGAGTAGGGGTACATTTCCCTGAAGCTGACGACACGATATATGAGATCATGGTCTTGCTGTGGTCCGTGTGCTAGAGTCTCGATTATGGATGGGCTGGTTCCACCTCAGTTCAGGGAGGGGGTAGAGTCATATGGCACGATGTAAGTAAAATAGCTTTAGACTTGTCGGGCCTTTACTGACTTGAGCATGAGTCTTCGTTCTTAGTTGGCGTTGAGGGTGTTTACGCAAGGGCTTGGCATGAGGTGACGAGGGGAGTCATGATGGAGTTGTCTGTGCCTCATATCAGGCCACTTTGGTTGACGACGACTGCGCACTTGGTCGACGATCAATGCGGCTTCTTTTATGTTACTAGACTGTGAGAAAACAAAGGAAGGGAGTTCTCGTGGTGATTGGATCGTGGTAGGGTATGGTTTGTTGATGCCTTTGAACATGCACACTTTTGTCTTTATCATGACAAAGATCCGTGACTTGGACATAAATATGCCATGAAAGCTCAGATCTAGTATTCATAGTAAAAGGTGTTAGTTCAAGTCAGAGGTGGACAGTCATAAGTGATCATTAACAGCACGTTCAATAAACCATGAACACCACAACAAGAAGCCACTTACAAAGGCAAACATCTCAACTTGTTCAAAGCAACACTCTGAACAAAGACTCAAGTCTAGAGAATAGAAAGCCTTCGGCATGCTGTGTAAACCTCTTTTCCTTCTTCTCCTCTACTCTCAAGCAAACATCTCGTCAGCAGAGATACTCCCCGCGTCTCTACTCTACAAGGCAATGTAAACCACCTCGATCACTAACTCACAATGTGCTGGGAACCCCAAGCCATCTTTGACATCTGCGGCCACCGGGCTCGGCTCCCGCACGGCGAGATCAGCGCCGAGAACAGGGAGTGGCTCTTCCGCGACGGCGATGCCCTTGTGCGCCGCTGTCCGCGCGCTGTCAGGACTGACACTGTCTGTCTCGACGAGGCTGTCGAGGCGTACCCCATGTTGTCGGTGAACAGGAACGTCAAGTGTGATGGGTGCAAGGACGGATTTTGGAAGACGGTCAAGACCAAGATCATGGCTGTTGTGTGGTTCAGGACTGGATGGGAGTAAGGGAAGATGCATGTTGAGGAGATGCATTGGCGTTGAATAGATGGTGGTGTTGAGTTTAGAGTTGATGTTGGATTGTAGAGTTATTTGTCTCTAAGAATTACCTATCAATTAGCCTCAAGGATCAAGCATCTACGTGTGAATTACCAGTATGTCTATCTTTTACACCACCGACCAGCCATATAAACCAAGCATATGAGTCGCAGCGCCAATGGATCCAGCGAATAGCACCTCCATCCAACGCCGGGATAAACCCTATCCCAATTATAAATCCTTAATCTCAAATTTCTTGCGCAGATGCTCGCCATATTTGAGAAACAGCCCCGGCGCCGGTATAAGAGCAACCGCGATGAACCCAAGCAGACTATTGCCCCATCCCATGCCCAGCTTGTCGTACATGGGCATTCCAGCCAAGGGAAGCACAGCGCCGAGAATAGAGCGCAGCACGGCGTTGGCGGCGAGTGCCGAGGCGGCGTAGATTGTGAAGCTGTCGACGAGGTACATTTGTAGGGACTTGGGGGGGGTTAGCACCACACATAGAACTGTAGGGTGTATGAGACTCACCATAAAGATAATCAGATTACCCGCGCCCACAACAGTGGTTCCGATGATGGGCGCGATCCAGTGTACCTTGTACTCTGCAGTCCAGCCATAGATGAACAGACCAGCGGGGAGCAGGATAGCCCCTATCTGCAGCGGCTGGAGTCGATACTCGGGCTTCAACAGCTCGGCATCGCTCTTCTCCCCGTTCTGCGTCGCCTCCTCGTCCACCAGCTTGCTCTTAGCCTCGGCGGCCTTCTTCTTCATGTACCGATCGCTCGTGATAGAGAAATAGGCCATACCCAGCATGCTACCGACGCCGAGCCCGAGAAATGTCAGGCCAGAGTGGATCGTGTTGAAGTGGTAGATGCGCATAAAGAGCGGCGTGAGGCTCGTCACGATCAGATACAGGTACGCGTATGCGAGGCCGACGTACAGACCGCAGATGATGCAGATGGGCGAGAAGACTAGCATCTTAAAGGGCCGCAGGATGCCGCGCTTGAAGTAGTCGGCTGGACTCAGCCCGGCGTCGAGCTTGGAGCGCAGTCGCACGTTGCCTGTTTCCTTGCGCAGGCGTCTCGTCTTGCGCTCGAGGATCACGGGCGCAAACGTCTCGCCGGAAAAGATAAAGAAGACGATCGACAGGAAAGCAGAGATGATGGCGATGATCCAGAATACCCAGCGCCAGCCGAGGGATTCGGCGACGAAACCGCCAACGACGGGGCCGATTATGGGGCCTAGCAGAGGTCCGATGGAGAAGCTGGCCATGGCAGCGCCGCGCTTCTCTTGGACGATCATATCGGCGATTGTGCCGCCGCCGTTTGCGACGGGGCACGAGCCAAAGACACCGCTGAGGAAACGGAACGCTATGAGGGCACCCAGCGAGGGCGCTTTGGCGCAGGCGATGAGAAAGGCTAGACACGGGTAAGCATTGAGAACGGAAACGACGTAGGATGGACTCACCAAGGAAGCAGACGTTACAGACGTGGTAGACGACAAGACGCCCGTACAGCTCCGACATGGGCGCAAAGATCATGGGCCCGGCAGCGAAACCGAGGACGTAGACAGAGACGCAGAACGAGGCGAGCTCGGAGCTTGTGCTGCCAAACTCGGCCATGAGCTCTGGGACGCCGGGGGCGAACATGGCTGTGGCGTGTTAGTTACCATGAGGTGAAACTTGGAGGCCGAGAGTCCACTTACACGAAGCCAAAGGCGTCACAAATGTCAGACCGCTAACGAGCATGCAGTTGAGCACCTTTCTCCACGTCGGAAAGTTGTAGGGGTTCTGAGGATCGTCGTCGCCGTCCCACCAGACGATATCACTCTCGCTCGCCGAATCTTGATCAACATCGTCGCTGTCCTTGTCGTCATGACTCTCCTCGCCTTCTTCGCCCTTTGCGTGACTCTCTGCCTTTGCAACATCAACGGTTTTCTCTGCTGTGGCGCTGCTGGCCCTCCTAGCACTCGCTGCGCTTGCTCTGCGCCTGCGCTCGTCGTCGGCCTTTGTGGGCACGGAGCCGATGTTGCTTGGGATGTCGGCGTCGTGGCCCTCGTCTATTGCTTCACACATCCTTTCCTCTATTGTGGGTTCGCGTCTGAGCTCGTGGGATATTGTCATGCGAGTGAGCTCATCGAAATGAGCTACGCCGTCGTTTGCGGCCATGGTGAAAGTTTACAACTATCCAACGACTATACTTAGTTTTCATGATATTTCAAGGCTGTATAGTAAATATACTCCCATTCAAGGCCATCGTGATGAATGGGGGGCTTTGCTTGGCCCGAGGTGAAGTCGCAAAATTACCGCATTGGGTAATACTCATCTCGGCCGTGGTGGACATGTACGTACCTCTAGTTCCGCTGCGTGGCGCCCCGGGGCCGGGTTTTATAGACGGGATCGTCTCCACTGAAGTCCGCTAATTTCAACCGTTGTGCGGTGGATCAAGTGGTGTGACAATTCCTGAGTAGGGGATTCAGACCCACGGCGAAAGGAGAATTGACTGGAAACTCGGAGTTGTCAGGGCTTCAATGAGCCCGTGTTTTCGATGCTTTTGTGCTGCACCGGAAGTGAATGTTAAATCGTATGGAGGCCGGGCCTTGTTGGCAGAATAGCTGGTGCCGCTAGGAAACCTATTCAGAACTGATCAAGACTAAGTTGTAAGCTGGAGAAATGGGTGAAAGAACAAAGCGAAAGTGGACATAATAAAGACAAGGAGAAGGAGAAACAAATTCAAAGTATGAATAGTAACAACCCTTCCTCCGTCCTACCTTGCTGCATCCCGTGTTGTGCCTGGGGCCTCGTCCGATGCCACGGCCCCAAGCGAAGAGACGACTGGGTATTTCGAGCGCCATGACATGTGTTACCATCACCTGCTGTCCTCAAAGACCCTCTCTTATCCCCCTTGGAGAAGCAAAGGCAATTCGGGCTCTCGCTCTCGGGGCCTTGACAGACTCCGGGGACAGATATAACACCATCTCGTTCTCGCAAAGATATAGCCCCCTGGACGGCGGGATGACAGCAGAGACTATCCGGGCCCTATTTGACTGGGAAGCTGTCGAGTTCACGCCACTTCGCGGGAACCCTTGTCTGGTCTCGGCCGATAAACGTCTCATTACCCTTGCCCCATCCTCGCTGATGCCCGTAGCGTCGGGAGTCGGCACGCAGCCCGTCCGTTGTCTTTAGATCGGGAGAATTTATATTCCCCAGAAGCTGGTTTGTTGCTGAGAGAGCGGGTTGTCCCAATGTAGTTTATTTCTTGCGCCTTGGTTCCGAGGGTTATCGTCTTGAGGTTGATAACTTGTTGATCCCCCTTGCCATGTGCATGGATGCTCTATGACCCAGGATTGTGAGAGCTGCATGCTATCAAGGCGTCCTAGCAAGCATTCCAATCTTCATCAGCCAATGTTCGCTGCATATCCTAAAGATGCCGCAGAGACTCTGGTGCATCCAGCGGAGAGGGGAACCACCAAAAATCCAAGGATCTGATAAAGAAAACGTAATCTCGGCCAGATCAACAGGCCCGCCGGGCGTGCATTCATCTGGAGGGTTCTCCCGCTGCAACCTGATTACACCGGAAAATGTTAGTCTACGACACTAAGCTGGACATTCCCATTGGAAACCGGCTTTTTGACACGACAAAACCATACCTAGAACTTATATAGAGGAGTGGGGCCTGAGGCACCTACCTACCTTACTTAGTTTCCTATCGATGGCCCTCACCTAGCTTAGCAGAACATGCTCCTTTTCACACCTCTCAGCGTATTGCTCGACTTACATCGGCCGTTTACATCTTGAGACCCTCGTCGAGATACCCAGTTATGAGGTCGGCCTGGTTGGTATCTGCCGGGCTGCAGAGTGCGATTCTGGCCCTTGCAGTGTCATCACAGCAGGTCCCGCTCAGCCAGCGTCCGGATGCACAAAGCTATGGCAGCGATGACGTTCCAATCGCTGATGAGGCCTTTGAGCAGTATATCCGGGATGAGATGGCACGCTGGCACGTCCCCGGCCTCGCCATGGCCATTCTTGATGGGAACAAGACGTGGACGAGGGTGAGTTGACCAACACCTAGACTCGTCTGTTTCCCAAACCTCGCTGACTTGCTGGCGTTGACAAGGGGTTCGGATATGCTTCTCTGGGTCGCGAACCCGTCACGCCGTCGACTCTCTTTTACTGTGGCAGCATGACAAAGTCCATAACAGCGGCTGCTCTGTCGCTGCTGGTTGACCAGTCTCATGACTATGCCGATATTGACTGGTCCACGCCTGTGTCGAGTCTCCTTCGCGACAACTTTATTCTCTCAGATGAATGGGCGACTAACCACGTCACCGTTGCTGATGCCCTGTGCCATCGAACCGGCTACCCTCGACACGACTATGCTGCCGAGTTCCATAACTCCTCCGTAAGAATGGTTCAATCGTTCCGTCACCTGCCAATGGCCGGGGAGCCACGCCAGAAGTGGCGGTATAATAACATGATGTACGGGATGATGGGATATCTAGTCGAGTCGCTCACAAACTCGTCCCTCGCTCAGGTATTTCGTGATCGACTGTGGCATCCAATGGGCATGTTCGAGACGTACTTGCACCCAGATGATTCTCTTGCAAGTGGTCATACACTGGCTGTGCCCTATTATTGGAACAACGACACCGAGTCTCATGGTGAAGTCCCTTGGAGAGACCAGATCCACATCGCTGGGGCGGGCATGGCCATCTCATCAATTGGTGACTGGTCGCGATATCTGCGACACATGATGGAGGAGACAGGCCCCATTTCCAAGACAGGCCATGACATCCTCAGGTTTCCACACATGGTCATCGATGGAGGCGATCGACTTTTCACAGGACCCATATACTATGGCTTTGGCTGGTTCGGCAGTGTCTTTCAAGATGAGCCGGTCTGGTGGCATTCCGGCTTGGTCAACAACATGATGTCGATCATGCTCATGGTGCCGAGCAGAAACTTTGGGTTTGTGGTGATGCTGAATAGCGAATCCTAGCCGCCGTTCGACCCTATCATTGCCAAGACTCTTTATGACTTTTTCGGCGTACAAGAGGATAAGCGCGTTGACCTGGAAGCGAGGTAAGTTCTAGTTCCGTCTCGGTAAAAGTATGCGTGCTCGTCGTACCAGATCTGACAGTCCCAAGCTGGAACCAAACATATGCAGAGTTTGACGAGCGCCTCGGGAACTGCTCGAATCGGCTTTATCCCTCTCTTCCCTCGCCTACTCTCCCGACTCCACTGCCGCTGAAGGACTTCGCTGGAGACTATTTCCATGCAGGATACGGCCCAATCTCAGTCCATCTCCGTTGCGAAGAATGGGATGCCCCCTTGGATTCTCCTGCGGCCCCTTCAGTTGAAAAAGATGGCTGCAGACTGGTGGCACTCAAGACTAACATCTTTGGGAAGCATGTCTCGTACCAGCTGGAGCATAAGTCTGGAGACTATTGGATCGGCTGGTTCTTTGATGGAGATTTTGCAAGCGTAAAGCGCCCAAAACGGTGCTATCGAGCTCAGTTCCGGACAGACGAGACAGGCCGCTCAGCTTGGCTTGGTCTTGACATTAGACAGGAGGGCGAGGATATACCCCTGATCTGGTTTGAGGAAAGGTAGAAATGAATTCTGAGCGTATCGGCTCATCCAATAAGTCCCATCTTTACAAGGCGCTCTCGTAGAGAGTGTAGGTCTGCCAGCGTAGCCGATGCATGTTCCTTCAAGGACTCGCACTGCAGCGCGAGTATCTTGGCCTCTCTTGACTCACTTCCGTCAATCGAGGAAACGACATGGTGCAGTTCTTGGGCTCTGGTGGTGAGGGATGATTGGAGCTCGATCACCATTGAAGTCATCATGGAAGCCGCCGAGGCCTTTGGAGCCACAAAGGAGCCGATGCGGATCTCGGGGATGTCAAACCGTGGTTCGTGATCCCGGGGTAAGAGTGAGGCGACGTGGGCGCAGACACGGGCGTGGTCAACTAGATTGTCAAACAAGTCCAGAAGCCTTAGGTGACAGGCGAGGAGAAGGTTGACAAGTGCCTGGTCAAAGGCTAGTCTCGGTCTGGCCTGTATGACATGACGCATACTGTGCAGACAGTCTGGAATATCGCAGCTCTCGTCTTCTGGTTGAAGTTGTTTGAGTATCTCTGGGTACAAATGCCCCAGTTTCTGAGCTGACTGTAGAAGGTGCTCGAGGGTTGATTGCAAGTCAAACTTTGCAGACGCGCTCTGGGCAAAGTCCTCGAGTTGATGTGGCGCTACGTGGTGTCGTGCTGCAGTCGGAAACTCATGTTGAAGACGATCCAGCGAGGCCATGATGTCAGTCAACTGTGACACTTGGCTACGCGGAGCTGGCTCTGCATGGTCGCTCACAGGCGGGGTTGCTAAGAATCTGTCTGTACTGGAGTCGCCGATAGGGTCCAGAGCTGGGTCGTCCAGTCCAAGTAGAGACCAGTCAAAGGCAGCAACAGAAGCACCATCGTATTGGCGGAGAGATCGAGTGGGAGGGCTGAAGATGCATGAGACGCCAGCTTTGACGCAGCGGCCGCAGACTACGGAGCCTGGTACCTTTGTGCATCGTAGCTTTTTGCCATGGCAGCGATCACAGGCTTGGCGGAGGTCGGCCATGATTGTGCTGATGGTGTAGATGTGGAGATAGAATGGTGGAGGGGAAGTTACCTGGTGATTGACTACTACTGTCTACCCTGCACACTGGCAACGAGATGGGAAAACAGAACAGTCGTATGCACATACGATATGTCTAACTCAAATAAACGTCTTGGATGGTAGATTATCAATATGACCTTGTAAGCACCTTTTGGCATCAAAAGTAGAGTGTTTGTTGAGGTTTTAGGCTGGGATAAGCATTCTTCCCTGTTTTATTTACTAATTGGTTAAAATAGAATTGAATATCTGAGTATTGATCCAGAGTCAGATAGACGTGTTCAACTAGAACTATCTTCTATGGATATTTTGATAAGATACTTCATTCTCCCAAACTACAAAATTCAACGGGTAACTTTGCTTTCTCAATTGTTCCCAATTTGTATTATACATCGTTGTACCGCTACGTGGTGGTGTAATCCTCAGTGCACGTTACCTCAGGGTGGTCCCTTGTCAGCAGCCACACCAAAACAACACCACCACCTCCTCCAGACACAGCTTCCCACCAAAGCTACTCCTCTTCTTCAACATCTCTTCTCAGAACCTCCCTCCGCAACCTCCCATCGCCCTGTAGTCACGCCTCTTGCGCGCATCATGACTGCGATGCTGGCTTCACAATCTAATGCTTCAGCTTCCAGAACATGTCGCTGATCCCCTACCAGCCCCACGAGGGCCGAGAGATCGTTCTGTACGTCATAGCATAGCTAACCCGCCTCTCTTTGTTCTTCTGCCTGCTAACCTTGATCGCCCTGAAGTCGTCACCACAACGCAATCGTCGTTCGCGATTCTCAATCGCATCGTCTCGAGATTCGAGGCATCTCTGAGTGCCCGACATGCCATCAGCCGCTCACCCGTCCCGACGCGTCCACCGACCGATCCTATGACCGCTCCTTCGGCACCCGGCAAGATACCTATGTCGACCCCGACTACTTCCGCATGCTTCGCGCCGTAAACTCGAACCCCGATGTGAACCCGGATAATGGCCCTCCGAGTCCCGTGAGGAGACTCTTTGGCCCTACTCTTGGCGGCGGTAGCAGTCGCGCCGCCGGTGGTGCGGCCAGTCGAGCACCGCCGTCTCCGGAAGTCCACGACGGGGACGCCGAGTTTGTCTCGAGTACACCTGGTGTTGCACAAGCTGAGGGCAGTAGAATTCGCAGAGATGCATTCAGCCCAAACTACTTCAATACCTTTTTCGTTGAGGAACGAGTGCTCGGCAAAGGAGGCAAGGGCGTCGTCCTTCTTGTGCGGCACGAGATTGACGGCTGTGCTCTGGGTCAATTCGCCTGTAAGCGAGTTCCCGTTGGAGATGATCATGCCTGGCTCGAGAAAGTTCTCATCGAGGTCGAGCTGCTCGCCAAGCTCTCGCACCCAAATCTCGTTTCATATCGTCACGTCTGGCTGGAGGATGTTAGGCTCACTCGTTTTGGCCCCAGCGTGGCCTGTGCCTTTATCCTACAGCAATACTGCAATGGCGGCGATCTCCATCAATACTTGGTGGGCGGAGCGCCCCACGAGGCTACCAAGGAAGAGCTCAAGGCCCAGATGCGCCGTAGGTCCAAGGGCCAGCTCGACTCCCCGGTCGATCTCTTCTCTGGCAACCGCCAGCTGTCGTTTGAGGAAATCTACTCGCTGTTCAAGGACATCACGTCTGGCGTGGCATATCTTCATGCCGCCAACTACATTCACCGTGATCTCAAACCAAGCAACTGCCTGCTGCATTATGAAGGCGGCCGAACAATCTGCCTCATCAGCGACTTTGGTGAAGTACAGCCTGAAAATGTGGTGCGCAAGTCCTCGGGAACAACTGGCACCATATCCTACTGTGCCCCCGAAGTCCTCAGGCTGGACCCAACCTCGGGGCGATACGCAAACTTTACAACAAAGTCCGACGTCTTTTCGCTCGGCATGATTCTGTATTTCATGTGCTTTGGAAGACTTCCATACCAGAACGCGAATGCCCTGCAGGAGGAACTTGAGGACGTGGATGAGCTTCGAGCAGAGATAACTCACTGGCAGGGCTTCCAGGATGAGCGACGTGAACGCCCAGACCTCCCG
This sequence comes from Fusarium zealandicum, assembly GCA_013266195.1. NCBI lineage: Eukaryota > Fungi > Ascomycota > Sordariomycetes > Hypocreales > Nectriaceae > Fusarium > Fusarium zealandicum. The sequence continues at coordinate 28,558 of JABEYC010000459.1, forward strand.
TCCAAGCTCTACCAGCTCCTCCAGAAACTGCTGTCGCTGAATCCTGTAGAGAGACCTAGTGCCAACGAGGTGCTTAAAGCTATGAGAGGCGAGTCGCTGAGCTTCGACAACGGCGCGAGAGACGAGCCTGCCCCTGGGCTTGGGCTGAACGTGAACCGAGTGCAGAATCTGGACTCACCTGCTCCTCCGAGTACGCCGGCTACTGGTAAGTCGGCCATTGCCTGATATTGATGAGCTTTGCCCTTATAATTATATAGGTCCTCGACACCGTCACAACTCGAGCACGCCTGATAGGTTTGACGGACTTGGTCCGCTGGCTGGACCCTCATCACGAGACCTGTCGCCTTCTAAGAGCGCACAAACCGCTCGGCTGGATCCCACCCGCCAGTCCTTCTCACGTCACTCGCAGTCGATGGTGGTTTCGCATAGCCAAGAGGGCCGCCGTCATAGTTCTGCCGTGGCCCCCACAGTCACTGACAGGGACGCTTCTGAAGCGCCAGAACTCCACGAGCGTAGGAATTCTCAAAGCCCGCCGCTGCTGCTGCCGCCCCCAAGAGGCGCATCTGGTGCGGTTAGAGACAAGCTGGTCGTGTTCTTGTTCCACCTCATAACCATTGCTGGACCGTCACTGCCTCTGCTGAGCTACGCCGCCCGTCTGGGTCTCTTTGTCGTCAAGATCACCACCCTCACAAGCCCTTGTTGGCCGTTCATGGTGCAGCCCAATATCGCCATTCCCCTCCTCGCCGTGGCGGCTCTGGACCTCGGCCTCCCGCAGCTCACAGGTTACCCACCTGCGACAAGACCGGTTTACGGGGATTACCGTTCAGGTGGCCCGCGTGCCTGGGGCCTGGGCATGAGTCTGGTGTTGCTAGGTCTGCACTTTACCGTCCTGTGGGTTGCTTCGGGCTGGGAGACTTTGTGCGCTGCGAGAGAGCAGGAGGGCTGGCCGGAGTGGTGAAGCACTGTGGGCTATGAGGAACGATGAACTATAGATGACATGACGCTTTTACTACCTGTAAGCTGTCGTGCCCTGGCATATATAAGTACAAGAACATACTTGACCCTCATTAGCCTATCTGAAAACTCTCAGCCTATCTTATAACCCACCCGCGCTCGCTCATTCTGAATATTCCTGTTACCTCTACGCCCTCCTTGTGTATGTTGTGGTACTCGCGCATGTTGGCCTCGCTTGCCGCTTCGTTCTCCAGCTCTGTCTTGTCCTGAGGGCTGATTGCGAAGAGAATAGGGAGCAGTGAGCTCTTGACAGGGCGGAGGTTCTAGCCGTCAATGTCGAACTCTCCAAACTCGGTCTCCGAGGTGGGGTTGGTGAGCTCGTTGGCCAAGAGGTTGTTTGTGATGTTGATGCTGAACTGGTTGACTCAGAAGTAGTAGTTGAACTCGATGGCGCCCCAGAAATGCGTCAAACGAGGAAAGCGTGGCGAGCAGGGCAATCGGAGTGTTGAGCGTGAGACCTAGGGCAAACGTTGGCAGGCTCTTGTTATCGTATCGCTTCAGCAGCGCGATGAGTGCAGCCACCGCAGCGATACTGACGAGACACGCGAGACATTCTAGCCGCCAGCTCTTGAGAGCAAATTTCCATCGAGGGGGTTCTCGAGTGATGGATGTGGCCTGGGTAGCTTCAACGCCGTGCTCTAGAAGTCCCGTCTTTGAGGACATGTCCTTGAGCGGAACATCTGAATAGTAAGTAGACAGATGAATGCTACTAGAAACCCTGGAGATGAAAGGCGCCGACGGATCCTGGGCCCCCGTGTCGTCGGGAGTTTTCGGTCGGTGGAAGGGATTTATGGCGACTGATGAGACAAGGTCTTATTGTATCTGAAAGGAAAGCAAGCTACTTTATGAACCATCCACCCAGACGCGGTTCGGGAAATTGCACATAGCCCTATGAATCTAAGCAGTCTAGAGTAAGGCTGAAAGTCGCCTCCTGTATATAATGATTGGCCAGTCTTTGGCTGTGCCTGTTGAAGAATGGATGCCTACGGGAACGAGACCGGCTAAATCGATTAGCGACGGGACTAGACTAGGGTCAGAATCCTTTTCGGAGATATTGAAGTAATCTGAGGACTGTGATAGGACGAATATACGACGCGCATCTAGGGCGATTCTTTTTGGGTCTTGCTATCTCCTAGGACCCAAGGCTTGACATATCCTTGTATACTCTTGACCTGTGGTGAAAAGAGTTAGAGATGACTTACATAGTCAGTATCGTGAATGCCATGAAGCCTGGAGACTATGATTTCCCAATGGTACAAGTAAGATGCCAGTTCGCCCGTTATTAACGCAATAATACAACAAATTCGAAACATTGACAAACGACAACCAGACTTAACCCCATTATCCAACACCAATACCTCAGCCAAGTTGAACCAACACCCCATATCATTCCCATCCAACAAAAGACGCTGCATGTCAAATCTTTCTCAACGACTTCTGAGTCAATGTCTTCCGCCTGTCCATCTCCTTCATGGCCAGACCTCCATCTCTACCACCAGGGACTAAACGTTCTCCGCGGGTGAGGCTGCCGAACCCAAAGTCGGGCTCCCCGCCGAGACTACCAAAGATGTCTCCGACATAGTTATCCGCCTTGACGCCGTCTCTAAACTTACAGTCCCAGTCCTTGATGATGCCCTTGACAATCTCCACGCCTGCATTAAAGATGTTGTCGATGGCGATGGAGAAGCCGTTTTGCTGGGCGTCAGTGAGGTGTTCTAGATCGGTGCGGCCAGGCGGAGGGCGATCAAAGTTGGAGCCTTGGGAAGTATTAGCAGAGGTCTTTCTACGGGAAACCTCCAGAATGTGGTAGGGTTCCGTTTTACGTACCCGTTCGGAGCACCATGACTCGCCCAAAGTCAACAAGCTTCTCGATCGCCGCCCTGACCAATACCTCTAGCATCGCGTTATCCTCCTGCGCACTCATACAGTAGACCCCTGTGCCATTGGTCCACACCGCTGTTGTGTTCTCAAATGCTTCGGAGAGCCTGCTGCCCGAGTAGTACACATCACTCGTAGCAGTGTCACACTTGACTACGTTGGGCGGCCGGGAGGCTGTGGTGTATGACTCTCCCATTCGACCGTACAGTGAGCGATACTGCCGTGGCTTCTCTCCGTCTGCTAGCTCTGCCTTAGATGCCAGTTCAAAGGCGGTGTCCCGGAGCTGGGCGTTGAGCTCAAAAACTTCGGTGCCATAAGTGATAAAGGGGTATTCGTGTGGTTGAACACGACCGTATGAGATGTAGCCCGTGGACCAGTCAGGAGGGAGTGACCTCGGATCAATCTCGTACTGGAGGGCCACTTGAACGGAGTATCGAGCCAGGGCCACTGTACCCAGAGTGCCGTGCTTGGGATTGACACCGGCGATCCCGGCAAGGAGGAAGTAGGTTTCACTGAGGTCAAACTTGGGTGATAGGACCAGAGCCATAAGTGACGCGGCAGAGTTGATCTCTGCCTCGCCGAGGGTTAGCTGGCAGATTTCACCACCTTGGGTGCAGCACGCCTCCGGGAAGAGCATGGAGAAACCAGGAGAATGTATTCTAGCAGAGGACAAGTTGCCAAGACCGGAAGATGGCAGACGATCATGCCAGACATCTGCCTCAGGAGACCACTGACAAGGTCAGTGAGGGAATAGATCTGGAGTTATTGGGATAGGAATACGAACCATGGATATGATCATCACCTTGGGAGCAATAGGCTCATCTGCTCTAGCAGAAACATGCGGCAGTGCCAGTACATGGGGCATAAAGGTCTGAAAGACCAGAACCAGGAGGAAGACGAGGGGACTCATGGTTGCGATATGTCAATGACCTGGTAGAGCTGGGAGAAGAAATCTGATCTCTTCAAGTGCCCTCACTCGGTATTTTATCGTGGACAGCAGACAGCAGACATTAAAGGCAAGACGCCGATGTTGATGGAACTGACAGGCTATTCGAGACTCAGTCTGTTCAAAAGTTGTACACGCCAACTTCTGTCTTAAGGGCGCCACGTGAGCTGCAATGTCTCGTAAGACTGAACCACGTCAAGATAGAATGATGGGCCCGTCCATCGGGATCAAGGGTCTGAATGAGGAACTGCTTCATCGAAAAACGGATGTGATTGCAGTCTAAGCTGGACATGATGCCGTCGAGTCACCATCAAGGCTGTGGAGGCATCGGGAAGGCAGTGGAGTGAGTGGTGAATGACGAGGGACCCGGACGGGAAAGTGCTTCGTTCACGGCACCAATCTCCGAACGCATTGAATCGAGACTACAAAAAAGGAGCCACGAGGTAACTGTGAATAGATGAGGCCAAGCCATGCTCCGTGTAAGAGCCTTGTTCAGACACGAGACCAGACAAGACACCACGAGCTGACTTGGTGAAGGCGAAGCGAGAGACATATGAGAGACATACCGTAGCCATGTCTTACAATACTTTGAACATCAAATGATCTGTTGTTAGCTAGTGTCATATGAACTCGCAGCGTTTCGCAGGTCGAGAACTAGGACGCGGAGGGAGTCGAATGTGTCTCGTCGATATTCATGAAGAATTGGTGTTCCCTTGGATGCTGTCGGCTTCGGTTTCCTCGTACAACCGGAGACAAACACTTGGGAGACGGATGTCTGTGAACCAGTAGAACTCAAATTTGGGTGTTATCCGTAAACTTGCATAGCAATACGCCAAGAGTCGGCCACTCAAGTGTAACACAGAACCCCTGGAAATGGCACTCGCCGAATCGTCAAAGCGATCTGGGGGAAGCATGTCTCGGCCGGAAGCTTGCCGAAGCGATCGGACAAGGCGGGGAACGAGTCAATTGGCCATCACAGACGAGATGACTCTTGGAACGGCCTGGCCAGTCGAGAGTTGAGTCCGAGGCAGAACACGAGGGAAATGTGAAATATTTTGATGGTGTTGGTGTCTTGTCCGTCTGGTCGGATCGTGTCCCGTGAATACAAAAGTCATGCAGAGAAACCGCTACCAGAACAGGGTAGCAATCATGTTTCTTTTGTACTCGTCGTATCCGTGTACGTTTGGACGCGGATAGTTGTGTCCTCTTGTGGTGAGAGGTGAGGCCTCAAGATGCATGTTTGGATAAGAAATGCCACGAGATTTACGTTTCGGCTGGAGTGTATTTTGTGCTAGAGGCACGTGTTTGTGCCTGTGCATCTTTCTCTTTTCGATCAACCTTAGGTACGTCGTGGATGCTCTTTCCTTTCTGATGGAATATAGTTACGGCAGGGGCAATGCAAGTTCGTCCTTCCTTGCTCCAGCAGCAACGGTTTGGACGGGTAACATCGGGCTTGCATGCGGGCCGGACCTTTCAACTCAATAAGATGATGTTTAGTATGTCTTGCATGTAGAGGTATCTATGTAGTTCGTTAATAATTCACCTGTTTAGCTAAGGTATCTAAGAAGCATGATGAATGATGAGAGATAGAAAAACTAAGCTCGTTGTCTCTTGAGCCGCGTAATCCACGAGCGGACAGTGCCTTTGAGGCAAGTGCGACCGTTGCCACCAGAGATTGCTTCTCTTGGCATACCGGTGATGCCAAGACTTGCCATGAACCTTATCCGAAAGAACGAGAGGAAAGCGCTGATGTCGCAGGTTCCTTCTCAGTTGAAACATGGGAGGCACAGGTCCAGGCTCTCTATTTTCTCAGATTCGTGTTGATGCTTCCTCACTCAACACCAGACAAACCCTCTCACCTGCCGAAATATTGGTGCGTTCAGACCTGCGCACCACCCTCCATGTCTCAGAACAAAGGCGATGACGACGATGCTGACATATTTTGCACGCTAGAGCGGCCTCCTCTCTTGATCATCATGCAACACGTTGCTGCCAAGAGAGCCATCAAACCTCCAGCGGCAGGACAAGCACAGCCAAGCCCTTTGGATCTCCAAACCAAGACCTCCAAGACTTGGAACGGGCTCTGATCTCGGCACCCCCGAAATGATGGACAGCGACAAGATACTGGCCGGGCGATCCAATGGCGCACTGAACACCACTGAAACCCCACAGGAACGTGCTGTAGAGCAGACGAGTACAGTGGGCTCACGGCCCACAGCCGCCGGTTTTCTTGGATACGTCCTAGCCGTATGCACAAAGAACTGTTGTTTGCAGACAGAGTCCACCAGGACATCACCGCCAAGTGCCAGTCAAAGACCTTCTCCAGGTCATTCCGCAGTGGGGCCGGAGCCAGCTGAGGTATGACGAGGTTCTTCAGGTTCTCTAATAATTTTCCTTGTTGGTGACTGACTGACGGTGATAGACAGACGGGAGGGTTCCGTCTCTATCGGACTCCCAGTGCTGGACCGACATTGGCGAGACCAGCCTCCCCCACGTCGGCCCCAGCGCTTCCTCCGCAATTAACGGTTCTACTGGGGACCAAACATTGTTACAACCCACCGATTTCGCGCAACTTGAACCTCGCTCTTCTTCTGTTTCTGCTTCTTGCTCCGTGAGCGTCCAATTCGACTTCTGGTTTCACGGACGCTCCGCCTACTATTCTTCGTTCTAGGCCCTCCTCTTATGGACGAAATTACGTCTGCTCCTGATCCACGCTATGGCGGCTCCGGCGAAGCGTCGATTGATGCCCGCCGACATCACAGCGACTTTCAACACCAGACTGCCCACCCGGTAACGTCGCAACTTACCAACGACAACAACTCGATCCTTGATTTCGCCGACGACGACGATCCTGTTCAGGGGAACAATTTTGCCTTTTCACCTACTCAGCTGCACAAGCTCCTTACAGCAAGAAGCTTACCCGCGCTTCGCGCCTTTGGCGGCATCTTGGGTCTGGCCGCCGGTCTTCGCGCCGACATCTCGGCCGGTCTCAGTGTCGATGAAGCCCATCTCGATGGCACCGTCACCTTTGACGAGGCCGTCGCCTCTGGCCGTCTAGAGCGGCCGCCTATCGTGTCTCCTGCTTCTGCCCCGCCGTCGCCGTCGCTACTTCCCAACGGCCTGTTCGAACACCACGATAATCACTTCGTCGACCGAAAACGAGTGTTTGGAGAGAATCGACTGCCGCAGCGGGCACAAAAATCATTCCTTAGGCTACTGTGGATAGCATTCAACGATAAACTTATCATCTTGCTGACCATATCCGCTTCCATATCGCTCGCTATTGGTATATATCAGTCGGTCGACAAGTCTATTGGTGCTTCACGCGTTGAGTGGGTAGATGGTGTCACCATCGTCGTTGCCATCCTCGTCATTATAATAGCCAGTGCCGCTACCGATTGGCAAAAGAACCACAAGTTCAAGAAGCTCAATGAGCGCAAGCAGCAGAGGGATGTGACCGTCATCCGCTCAGGCAGGCTCCAGCGCATATCTGTGTACGAAGTCGTTGTTGGCGATGTCATGCATCTCGAGGCTGGCGAAGTCGTTGCTGTGGACGGCGTTCTGGCGCATTCCTCAAACCTACAAATGGACGAGTCTTCCATTTCTGGAGAATCCGACCTCGTCCACAAGACCGTTCCGAGCCACTATGATCCCTTCCACACAGTCCAGGCCGACCCCTTCATCCTGAGTGGAACCACTGTTGCCCGCGGTGTCGGCCACTATCTCGTCGTCGCCGTTGGCGTCAACTCCACCTATGGGCGCGTTCTCATGTCCTTGAGAAGCGATGTTCAGGAAACACCACTCCAGGCCAAGCTTGGTCGTCTCGGCAAACAGCTCATTACAATAGGAGCTGTCGCTGGTTCTGTCTTTTTCATCATCCTCTTGATCCGTTTCCTGGTCAACTTGAGCGACCTCTCGGTAGGGCCATCTGAAAAGGCCGAAGACTTTTTACATATTCTGATACTGGCTATCACGGTAGTGGTCATCACCGTGCCTGAAGGTTTGGCTCTCAATGTGACAATTGCGCTGGCCTTTGCAACGAAGCGTATGCTGCGGGACAACAATCTGGTGCGAATGATCCGATCGTGTGAGATTATGGGTAATGCAACATGCGTCTGCTCTGACAAGACAGGCACTCTCACTCAGAATAAGATGACTGTCGTGGTGGGACGCATCGGCCTCGAGTCCTACTTTGACGATACTGACCTCGGCACACCCGACCCTGACACGTCCATGTCACGCGCCTCGACCATTGAATGTGATGGCTCAGTGGATTTTGCAAAGTCACTGTCTCCAGAATCCAGGAGGTTGATCAAGGACAGCATCGCCCTCAACTCGACCGCCTTTGAGAGCGACGACTCTGGATCGGCCCCCTTCGTGGGCTCGAGCACCGAGACTGCCCTCCTGAGTTTTAGCCGTCAACACCTAGGCATGAGCCACCTGGCGGAGGAGAGGGCCAATTGTCCAGTTGTTACCATGCTGCCCTTTGACTCATCGCGCAAGTGGATGGCTGTTCTCATCAAGCTCCCAACTGGCCGCTATAGACTCTTGGTCAAAGGTGCTGCAGAAGTTGTCTTTGAATACTGTGCTTTCACCTTGTTGGATCCGACGTTCCGCATGCCAATTGCGCGACTGTCCGAGACAGATCGTGTAAACATCAGCAACACTATAGAGGACTATGCTTGCAGGATGCTACGACCGGTTGCCATAGCCTACCGGGATTTCAGCGAGGAGGACGTTTATGAAGGCCCAGAAGATGACCCGGACTCTATCAACCTGGAATGGCTGGCCTCTGGTATGATTTCTGTCGGCATATTCGGCATTCGCGATCCGCTTCGTCCTGAGGTTGTGGAGTCGGTTCGTCAGTGTCAATCTGCCGGTGTCTTTGTTCGCATGGTGACCGGAGATAACTTTCAGACGGCCAGGGCGATTGCTGCAGAGTGCGGTATCTACACAGCTGGTGGCATCGCCATGGATGGGCCGACATTCCGAGACCTGACGCCAGCGCAATTGGATGCTGTCATCCCTCGACTACAAGTTCTTGCGCGGTCAAGTCCAGAGGACAAGCTTCTTCTTGTATCTCACCTAAAGCGTATGAACGAGACAGTTGCTGTGACGGGCGACGGCACAAACGATGCGCTGGCGCTCAAGGCTGCTGATGTGGGTTTCGCAATGGGCATGCAGGGCACTGAGGTGGCCAAGGAAGCAGCCTCAATCATTCTTCTGGATGACAACTTTGCGTCGATTGTCAAAGCATTGAGCTGGGGACGATGCGTCAATGATTCGGTCAAGAAGTTCTGCCAGGTAAGATTGGTGCCGTGTTGAAAGATGTGAGGCCAAACTAACAATGTTAGTTCCAATTCACCATCAACATCACCGCGGGTATCATTACGGTTGTTTCCGAGCTCGTGGGAGATGCCATATTTACCGTGGTTCAACTGCTCTGGATCAATCTGATCATGGACATCTTCGCCTCGCTCGGTTATGCGACCGACCACCCCTCGCCGGATTTTATGAAGAGGAAACCCGAACCTCGCAACGCCCCTATAGTGAGCATCACCATGTGGAAGATGATCATTGGCCAAGCCATATACCAGCTGACGGTTGTCTTTACTGTTCACTACGCTGGCTGGGACTTGTTCAACCCGAACACTGAGTTCGAGATTGAGAAACTCCAGACTTTGGTGCTCAACATCTACGTATGGATGCAGTTCTTTAACCAACACAACTGTCGCCGAGTCGACAATAAGCTTGATATATGGTATCAGGGAGTTTTGCGAAACCCGTGGTTCATCGGGGTGCAGCTCATTACAGTGGTGGGCCAGTTCATTATCGTCTTCAGGGGAGGTGAGGCGTTTGACACGGAACCACTGACGGGCGCGCAATGGGGTTGGAGTCTGCTCTTTGGCATCATGTCTATTCCGTTGGGTGCATTGGTTCGACAAATACCGGATAGCCTCGTACAAGAGCTGTTCTCAATGGTGGCAATGGCTTGGTACACGGTCTGGTACCCGTTGCGCAGATGCCTGAGGAGTGTATTCTGCTGCGGCAGGCGTAAGAAGCCTGAGGAGGAAGAGCAGCAGCAGCAGCAGCAGCAGCAACAACAAGAAGAGATGGGCCCTGTTGAGAACATCCTCCACATGATGCACCTTAGCTCAGGGCCGGAGGAAGATGAGGCTCCCATGACGGCAGAACAAAAGCGGGCGCTGGAAAGCTCAGCGAGGCAAAGAACAAGAAACACTGAGAAGCAGACAAGACAGATCGACTTGCACGGTCTTGTGGAGGCGGCCAAGCTACAAAAGGAGTATGCTGGAGCGATTCTGGAACTTCACCCAAAGACACAAAAGGACGACCCGGTTCTACGGATGAGCAATGATACGCGAGTGCCGCCGAGCCAGGATGCCCAATTTATGAGTTTTGTGGCATTGAACCCGGCCCCAAGGCACCGTCCGTCAAGGAGAGCAACACTCGGGGACCAGCGCCAGCCGGCGCAGCAGCAGCAGCTGGAGAGCTCCTGGAGAAGGCACTTTTCGTGGGAAGCGCTGCTCAGGTCAAAGAGACGATAAGGGTCAACATGTCGCGTGAGATATTGCCTTTGACTCTGGCGTGCGCTTTGAAGAGACTGTATTAGACAAGAGAAGGAAGATATCGGACACATACAGCATCATTACACTGCAATATGACGGGTGACGACGTTATGATGGATAAACAGACAGGAAACCAAGATACCAATATACAGGTCGCGCTTTGTTTTCGACTTTGACAATACTACTTATTTATTCCGTCCCGCAGATCCGTGTTATTAAAGTCCAAGTGTCATAACGCCTCTCGGTTCAGCTGAAGCTGATTATATCATGTCGGTCATTCATATCGCTCGCGAATCATGTGCTGATGATGGCCTCTTCAATGGCACTCCCAACCTCATTCCTGGGGATTCCTGGCCCTCGCATTAGACACACAGACCTCCTAGCTAGACTCGCCACGAGCAGCGTCACGCTCAACCTGACAGTAACAACACTAGGCCCCGGCCTCGGCTGCGCGGGAAAGGAGAAGCAGTTGACAAAGCTCCAGCTCTCGGGCTGTCGCGACACTTCGGCCGACGCGGCGATGCTCGGTATCTGCGGGCCGGCGAGGTTGAGCTCGAGGGTCTCGGTGTCGATGACGCGGACGCCCAGAGCGATGAGCTGCTTCTCCAAGCCGGCGACGCTGAAGAACTGTGTTAGAGGCGTTATTCGCGATCCAGCTGGCTGCGATGGCCACGGCCACTCTATGTCCTCGGGCATGGCCGGGTTAAGCTCCATGCGCGAGTAAACGTGCTGTGCGTACCGTCCATAGGGAAGATCAACCACGCGATACATCTCCTTGCGCCCGGGACCGAGGAGCCAGCGCAGCCGGGTGAGCATCTCATCCCTTGCGCGGCCGCGCATGGGGTTGCTGAAGATTCTGGCTTCGGGGGCCGAGACGGCGCGGACGTGCGGTTCGTCGCCCAGGAAGAGACATGCTACCTCGAGGCTCTCCTTTGCAAGGCGGTGCGCGAAAGAATCCTGAGGGATCGGTTGCGATGGCGCCGGGACCATGTCGGCGGGTGTTGGTGGGGACGCGGGCGTTGTGCCAAGCCAGCCATGACCGAAGATCTGGGCTGGTAGGGAGTGCGCGGGGGGGAATGTGAAGGGGGGTTGTTTGATGGTGATGCTTGGTTGTGGTGTTTTCAACGTTAGCGCCGTCGACGACGAGATTGACGAGTCGGAAGTGCTCGTCTCGGCGTCGTTGCTCTCAGGAGAACTCGTTGATTCTTCCGTCGATGCATCCTCACCCCCCTTTCCCCTGGTCGGCAGCGCACTCATGAGGGCGCCCTCGCAGTCATCCTCTGGCCCAACGACTTCATTGGCCAGCGCCAGGATCCTCGCCATGGACCTCCTCAGGCTGCCGACGAGCACGGGTTGGCCCTTGACGACGGCGTCGGTCTCGAGCATCTCGTCGACAAAGGTCATGAAGATGGAGCTCATCTCCTCGATGATCTCCTCGAGGCGGCGGACACGCTTGGCCTGCGCGGCTTCGGCTGCTTGACGGCGGCGACGGAAGATGTTTTGGGCTTCGCGGTTGCGTTCACGGCGGGCCTGGTGTAATGTGTCAAAGAGGTTGGTTCATCAAGATATCCCGAGTCAGGGTGAGATGCTTACCTTGAGAGTCGCCTCGTCGACTTCCTGCGAGTTGGAGGATGGACGGCCCCGCCGCTTAGCAGGAAGAGATGATTGGGCCGTCATTGGGTGAGTGAGTGAGTGAGTGATTCTCTTATATGTACGTGAATGTGATGCAGTATTCGATAAGATGAGATGGGGCCCGAACACTCAATGTCCAGAATCGCGCCAACGAGAGTGTCCAAGCCAAAGTCTCCAGTAGCCTGTTACTCAGCAGTATATACCAGATGTAGATAAGGTAATAAAGATATCCGCATGTACCCGTGTCGTGTATACTTGATTGTGTAAGCGCGTGGTGCAATTGCAGAGGAGAGGTTGTCGATAAGAGTTTCAGCACTCATCGGCTCCGCGGCTGTCGGTCGACTTTTAGCCTCGGAGTTACTTACATCAGCTTCCCGACCCCGTGACCTACCCACGGCACATAGCATAGGTATACATGCAACTCCCCGTCCGCCCGTAACCAACGACTCGTTGAGTTCGCCTTTTACCTGTAACCTTGTGGCAATTATCTTGTTTGCTGATCGGCGACTCATTTTTTGTATACTTTTATTACAGTTGCTCGCTAGCTAGAATACGCGTATTGCAATTTGTGTATGTGTAAGTCGGTGCTAACAAGACGAGATCCCTACCTAGTACCCGAGTAAATGACCAAACGACACAAGGAACAGCATTAATATCCAAGAGAACACCCCTGAGAAACTGAGAATCGACGATCAAGACCGCATTCAGAACTTTGACTTGTCATATCCGCTTCTCTCCGGATAACCTCCATCGTCAACATCACCACCGCCAAATCTCGGCTTCTCCTCATCTTCATCATCCTTGGTCCACCCTCCACCGCCCACCAGCTGCGCAAAAGGCCCCCTTGCCTGCAATAGCCCGTGATACGTGCCCTCCTCCACCTTGGCACCATCTTCGAGCACCACGATTCGATCTGCGATCGCCATCATCTCCTTGCTGTGCGTCACTACCACCATAGCTATCCCGCCCTGGCTGCGCCTCGACTGATCCGCCAGGTCCTGCATCGTCTGCCGGATCATCTCCGAGCTCTCAGTATCGAGGGCGCTAGTCGGCTCGTCTAGGATGAGGAGAAGCGGCTTCCGGGCGAGGGCGCGTGCGATGCTGAGGCGTTGAGCTTGTCCACCCGAGAGCGCTTGTCCACCATCGCCAACTCTGGTGTTGTACCCTTCTGGCAACGACACAACAAATGAGTGGAGGCCGGCTGCTTGTGAGGCAGAGACAAGGTTGTCGATGCGTCGTAACGGCGAGAGCTCACCTAGGCCATAGGCGATATTCTCCGCGATCGTGGCTGGGAATAGGAAAGGTGTCTGCGGCACGTACGCCATCATTGATCGGAGATGCTCGATATCAACATCTGCGTATGGAATGCCGGCAAAGGTGAGAGGCGACTTTGTGTTCAGAACTGCAGTCTTCGAAGGCGCATAGAGACCCAGCAGTAACGAAATGACCGTCGACTTGCCACACCCAGACCGACCCACGATAGCCAGACAATCCCCGGGTTGCACGTCAAAGGACACACCATGCAGCACTGGCCGACCCGAATCCGACTTGTATGAGAACCCGAGCTCATTGAGCCGCACAGGAAGCGGCGTGCTTGGCTTACTCGACCCCCGCGACTCCGCCGACGGGGTAAGGGGCATATTGGCATAGCCTAGCATCTGGGCTGCTGTTGCTTGGGCCATGGTGACCTGTGGAACGGTGCTCAAGATACTCGTCGCCGTGCCCATGCTGAACAAGAGGAGATTTACCACCTGCACCACGGCCGTGGCGGTGATCTGCTCCTTGGACGCCAGCAACACCGTTCCGTAATAGAACACGAGCGCTGTGAGGGGGTAGTTGAGCGACTGATACAGTCCGAACAGTGGGCTTGTGTATGCTGCCCTCTTCTCCCCGAGCCTAACGGTGTCGCCGACGGCCCTCAAGTACTTGCTACTCATGTACTTCTCCAGCGTCAGAGCCCGGACGACTCTGATGTTGAGAAAGATCTCGGTCAGAGTAGCGCTCGCATCCTCGGCTCCCTTGTTGCAGTTCGCCTCCCACTTTCCGCTCATAATCGCATAGCCCTTGACGGCGCCCATAACGATGGGCAAAGGCGCGAGAGCCACGAGCGTCAGCCTCCAAGACACAGCGAAGGACCATACGACAGCGACCAGGACCATGACGGTCACAACGATCACGACTGGGACGAATCTGCCGACGATGTTGCGCATCTCCTCGGCGTTTCGGTCCAGACACTCGTTGATGCGGCCGGGGGAGTTGCGCGACCGGTCGAACCATGCCCTGGGCTGACGCAGAATCCTCTTCAGTGCTTGAACGCGAATCGTGTTGATCCAGGCCTGCCCTACAACTTCGAGCAGATAGCGACCACCGCCGGTGCAGACTCCGTCGATAACGGCGACAACGATGAGGAAAATGGCCCATTTCTGCCCTTCAGCCAACTTGTCGCCAGGGGACCACATCACGCCGAGTAGCTGCGCAAAGCAGTAGGCAAAGGTGGGAATAGATCCCGCACCGATGAAGCAGGTCACAATCCCAAAGATTAGCGTGATTCGATGTCGAGGTCCCAAAGCTGGCCACACCGTCTTCAGAATGGCCACCAAGGACATGGGCTTAGGGAGATCCTTAGCCTCACTGCCCGTGTCTTCTACAACGGCCGATTGGAGCTTGTCGTCGTGTCTTGTCAGCCTCAGCGTGGAAATGTTTCTGCGGCGATCAAATTCGCCAAATACGTAGGGTAGTTCTTCACAGGCTAGCTCCGATGTCCCTGACGTCTCCATAGCCTCCATGCTGCTTTGGCTCCGGAGTGCAATGCTGTGCTTTTCGTTAAACGATGCCGGAGAGCTGACGGCTACCGACTTTGGCCGTTCCGGCGGAGTCTCCGAGTCCCAAATCTGAGCTGTCTTGATGCGAAAAGCGGCTGCCGTGCTTGCTCCTAGTGAGATGCGTCGAGTCATAGCCGGTGCCCGACTGAGAGAGCCCCTCTCCAGCTCTTCCACAAAGAACTGCGAGACCCTTGATGCTCGTGCCGGAAGGGGAAACTCAGGAGAAACAGGAGTTTCGGGAGATGTGACGAGGATCTCGGCGGGTGCATCTGATAGATCCGCTGGCACGATGGACGCAAGAGTAGCAAAGATGCCGTCTCTCTTGTTCTCCAAATCCCGTCTGAAACCTTCCTGGACGAGGGACGCATTGTCCATGACATAGACAAAGTCGTCATCTCCGATCTGGGCTACATCGTGCGTGATGATGATGGTCGTTTTGCCGCGCCGCCAGTCACGGATTGAGTCCATGATCAGGGCTCTGCTGACCTGATCCAGTCCACTGGTAACCTCATCAAGGATGAGTACAGGAGGGTCTCGAAGCCGAGCCCTGGCTAGGGCTAGTCTCTGTTTCTGCCCGCCGCTCAAATTGTATCCGTCCGCTCCAACATTGGTATCAAGACCCTCGGGAAGAGCTGCCAGAGTGGTCTGAAGGAGAGCTGCGTCGCAGGCACTCATTACCTCGGATCGTGTTACGTCGTCGGGGTCGGGATGGCCAAAAGCCACGTTCTTGAAGAATGTCTCGTTAAAGAGAATGCTGGATTGTTGTATCAAGGTGACGTTCTCGCGGACCCATTGTCTGTCTAGGATCCTCAGAGGCTGGTTGTCGACTTGGACCTCACCACTCAGGGGCTCGTACAGGCCGACTATGAGATTACCCAACGTGCTCTTTCCGGAACCGCTCCTCCCAACGATGAAGGTCATTTCACCGGCAGGAAAGAAGAAGTTTGACCGATTGAGCACATTGCGGCTCGGATTGATAGGATATGCAAAGCTCACCTGCACAAATTAGACCGTTGAATACTCACATAAATGAACCGAGCGAAAGACTTACATCTGATAGTTCAATGTCTCCGGTGCAGCTCCGAGGCCTCAACGAGCCCGTCATCGAGTTGACTGAGCGGCCGTGGTTCGACGTTGAAATGATGCCCGAGAGGAAGCCGCCCGCCGACATTCCCTTTGCAATGACCAGCCACTGTGGCATCAATGCCTCAATACCCTGAAACGATGCGAGAGTGGCGTAGAAGGTGGTCAAGACATGGCCTGGTGGAAGGCCGTCATTGACAAGCACAACGCCATACCAGAAACCGACGACAAACATGGCGACAACCCAGAAAGCAACGTAGCCCATCTGGAGAGCATTGCATTGCGCTTGGATGAGGTAATGCTTTGCCGCAGTCTTGATAGCTGGGTAGTATTGCCATACCTCCTGATCATACCCATTGAAGACCTTGACGAGATCAATGGCGGTTATGGAGGCGACAGCAAACTTTGATGCGATGGCTAGATCTCGTTTCTGGGACTGAATTGCGGGCTCGAGCCTCTTGGTCGCGAGTGAGAGGATGATGGCCGAGAGAGGTAGTGTTGCCAGGAGTACCAGGGTCAGTTTCCACGAGTAGTAGAGGGCGATGCCAAGCGAGGCGAAGGATGTAATGATGTCGCAGATGAGAAGACCAAGTACTTGGGACGTTGCAAGCTGAAGCTCTCGAGTTTGTCTTTTCTAAAGGGTCAGCATCTGACACGTCAGGGAGGCGTGGAACCCTTACGTCTGTATCCGTACAAGGAGACTGGAGATGCCCTCAGTCTGGGAGTCAAACCAGGCCATGTCCTTTGACAACAAACTCTTAAAGATATCTCGGCGAACGCTCATGGCCTGAAACTCTCCGAAAATGACCCAGAGGGCGAGAAAGGCGGTGCTAGCGATCCAATTGCCGATTCCGAGGCCGAGAAGAACAAGAGACCACTTGGAGACGTCGGCCAAAGTGCCAGAGCTATCGACAGATCCATTTCCAAAGGCCGCGATGATATCAAAGACCTTTCCGAGGATGACGGCGAGAACAGTCTTGAAGCCAGCCGTGAAAGCGGAGGCTATAAAGGCAGCGACGAGGGCACCGGTATGAGGTTTCCTGGTGAAGAGGAAGAGCTGGCTCCAGGATGACTTGGTGGCCTGCTGCTGGGAGAGCTGAGCGGCAGCATTAGCGTCGGGGGCTTCTGAACCGTTGACGGAGACTTGATTATCCATGGTGATAGTCGATTGCATCTATGTCAAGCAAGGATGAGATGAGGTTGAAGGACAGCCAGCTCAGTCCGGGTTAAGGTCTAGAGTTGGGACAGACACGAAGACTTGAAGCATGATGGGAAATTCTCAGAAGGCGAAAAAGTGAGGCAGATTTGTCAGTCAGTTGGTAGAGGACAAAGAACAATACCAAAGGGATATACAGCCAAGAGATGCATGGTTGGTGAGGCTGCCGTGCACTGACGGGTAGATGCGCATTAGTATTGTTCTTGGTGGGCGGCTTGATATTGTTCACCACCAACGGAAGAGCAACCCCTGGAATTTCTCAGATAACGGGCTGTTTTAGTTTCCGAGCTCGCTATTTTTGAGCTTGAGGCATCGGATTTCCATCTTGATTTCGGGACCTTTGAGAGTCTGACGACCCGTTCAACGGGTATCGTCATCGCCACGGGATCTCGTGTTAGCCCTTGCTTAGGAGCTCGGCCTGTGATGATGGTTGAGTGGCAATGTTGGGAGCGATCCGATAGTCATCTTCACTTAATGTAGAATGTCTTTTCATCTCGTGGTTCTGCCAGGGCGCGCTGGAACTGTCCAAGTGATTGGTAGAAGGTCGCTCACAATATGTTACTACTCAGACGGAACACTTGTTCCACCTGCTGAGAGGCATGTCACTGGACATTGATCTATCCAACATTCGATGTATTTAGTATCAGAGGTTAGCGACGAAAGGCGTATTCCATAGAGTAGCAATATATTGATTGAAAGGACTCGCAGTGAAGAGACGAAGCATCCACCATATTCTAGCAGCCACTAGATGTACGGTGCCAATATACAGTGCTGATAGTCGCATGCACTTTGCGCTGATATCATCCTCCCACTTTCTTTTTCTTGACTGCCCCTCCATCATCATTGCCCCACCTTCAATTTTTGCCCGACGACAACCTCGAAAACAGCTCCTCACCAGCAGGAATTCTCCTATCGAAATCTCCCGATAAGCCTCTACAACGACCTTACGCACAATGGATCCCCTCGAGAGCATGTCCGGCGGCCCCGTGCCCAAGAACTTTGACGCCGAAAATGCCCAGAACAACGAAGATGTGAGTATCCTCATATTGGGCCGAAGACAACCAGACCAGTCGACTAAACCTCTACTCTACAGATCGAGAAACAGTTCGCCGTCAAGGTCGTCCAGCATATGCAGACCTACTGGTCTATCCTCGAGAAGGTCAAGGGCTCCGCCCTGCGACTGACCAAGATCGACGACGACATCCTCACCCATCTCAAAGAGGCCTTCCCCGAGTTCGACCCCGCCGCCACCATCAACGAGGACGAGATGAAGAGCAAGGCTGGAAAGGATAGGTGGCGCAAGTTCATGATGGTTTACGAGAACACGGTGGACGATTACAACTTTGGCACCATGGTCCGAAACAGCCCCAAGGTCGAGTACGAGGAGCACACCACCATCTTTGGTACGTAGCGACGCTGTATGCTGGCAAAATCATCGCTGACAACAATCAGTCCCCCGAATGCAGTTTTACGCCGTCGAGATAGCACGGTAAGAAACGACCGACCCGACGTTGGAAGCTAAAATGCTGACCTTGGGATGCAGAAACCGCGCTGGTCTGAATGACTGGATCTACGAGCAAGCACAGGCTGAAAAGGCAAAGTCCAAGTAAACCCTGGTTATGATGATGCAGCACACACCACAGCAACCGCCAAGCCGAGCCACGCGATCAAGCGCCCAGCAGTCCGAGCCCCGAAGAAGCTGATCAATATGATGGCGTTACGGAGGAAGAGAGATTACTCCGGCGTGAACCCGACTGCAGGGCAAGAGCCAGGGAGCGGACGCCAGTGATCTTGATGGGATCTACAAGAGCCTGCACTAGTGGCTCGGGTTTTGGTATAGAGGGTTGTATATACTAAAGTTTTCCGTGATACCCTGTGATGGAAATACACGGCATCAAGACGTTGAATCGCCAAGCTCTCATCCTGCGTATTTATCTCAAGGTGTTTGTGAATTTGACTGAGATGATTGGCTTGGGTGTTTATGAAGTGACTACAATGTCGGTCTTGATTCACGTGAGCATATAAATATTGTCATATATTGGAGAGCAAAGATGGGTTGGCCTACGGCGTGGGGTTTCCGGTCTAGATATCCATTAATAGAGCCCATTTATCTTGTCTTTCAACGACAGTAACTCCCACTCATTCATTGAGTCCTCGTGGTACTTATCATAAACATACAATGCAAACCAGCCAAACACCCTGTAACCAACACCATAGCAGTAGTTTCCAACAACGACTCCTTCACGGCACAAACCACTTTCCTCGTCATATCCGCAGATGCTCTCCCATCACACAAACAAACCCCACGCCGGACTCCAAATAAATCACACCCATACCCCAGACCTACTCCGCCTTGGTCACAACATCGGCAGTAGAACTCTCTCCCTTTTCCAGATCTCTTTCCGATCCAGAAAACACCCCATTCCGCGACCCTGCGCCCAGTCCACGCACAGGAGTAGCCACAAAGTCCGACGCCGCGATAACAGGCAGCTCCGGGCCCGACTCTGTCTTGGGGGTGTTGGAGTCCGTCGCCGAGGATTCCGACTTTCCGCCCAGTCTCTCGATGACGGCGACGCTGTCAAACTGCCTGTCGAGCGAGATGCCCTCCTTTCCCTTTCCACGCCTCTTGTTCTCCTCCTTGCGGAACAGGTCCGAGAACCAGATCCAGAGGGCCGACATGTTTTTCGGCGAGAAGAGCAAAAAGGGCAGCTTGAGTATGAGCACTCCCAGGCTGAGCAGGTTTTCGCCCGTGTCTTTGAGCTCGCCCGTGCGGTGCTTGCGGACCATGTCGACCACGATGATGCCGGCAAAGGCCGCGAGGATGAGGCCCAGGATCGCGTAGGCGAAGATGCCGCTGCTGAGGTCCGCGGGGTCCAGGGCGAGGGTGTTTGTGCGGTCAAGGGGGGATGTCATGTTTTTGGATAGTGTGTCTTGTAGACTTTGATCGAGTGTTTTCGAGTCGAGGGCGTCCATGGTCAGAGGGCGATGATCTTTTGGTGATGATGCAAGTCGTGGTGTTTTCAGCAGTTGAGTACTGAAGAGAAAAACAGACCAGCAGGACAGGCCATGTTGTTATTTATCTCTCCTCTTTTGCATGCAGCTTGGCCAAAAGGTTCTCGACCGAGATATACCTGAACCTCGCAGCCAAAGGTTCCATCTCGCAGCTCATCTCGTCCCGGAGAAGCTCCCATCTTGCGTGCAGGTACCTTGTGATGAGAATGCAAGTATTGTATTCAGACCACAAGACTCCTGCCTTGCATTGGTAGTACTTAGCCAGAAAGGATCCCGTGACTCCCCAGCCCTCCGTCCCAAGTGCTGACAAAAGTATATAACGTGTTCTCCTCATTGACAAAGAAAAGTCAAAAGTTTGGCTTAGGTACGCGGCTGTCTCCGCGAAGTAACGAGTCATAGACTGATTGATTAGTAGAGCCATAACATGGAGTTTGCAAAGAACCAAGAATTACTATCGATGGGTAGGTAGGTAGGTAAACAAAGGAGTTATAGATAGATGCCATCACAAAGTGGGCAGTGTCAAGCAGTGATAGTAGCAAACAATGGGCACCTCCGCCAAAGATGACTCTCCATCGCCCTCTCCGTCGCCGTCACTGCCAATATCCCTCTCCCCCTCCGCATCAACAACCTCACTGCTCCGACGCGTCGGCTCAGTAAAGAGGCAGAGCAACAAGTTGACCCATCGTCTCGGTGAATTGAGAATGAGTAGGTATACATACAGAAATGCGTTTCTCCTATTATCGCTCCATCTACTTCAACTGACACGGAATACCAGGCGACGCTGCCAAAGCTCGCGCGAGGAGTGTATCCAACCCGCAGGCCACTTCGGCCTCTTCTTCACATCCTCCCACGCCGCGATCCTTCGATGTACGGACGTTGAATATCCCGTCTTCGAGTGCCCATCGTCAGGACCTTCCGCCGTGGGATCGCACTCTCGACGCCGTCTACCATAAACACGCACATAACCGCGTCAAAGATGGCATCTTTCACGATACCCTCACACAATTCTTCAAAGATCACTGTCGCGAGAAACCTCAAACAGGCTATTTCCGTCTCCCCGACACCGTACGCTTCCGCATCTGCCAGTTCCTCCTCCCGAGCGCCAACAAGCCTCTCACCTTGAACGAAAGCACCTTCAGCCGAGATGTCTGGCGCACTCGAGACTTTTCTCATCCATCGTGTACCCTTCTTCCGCTGGCGCCATATCTCGACGTCTCGTTTGCTTTTCGCGCCGACATGCTCGTGGCGTTTCTTCTCGCCACGACGCTTCACGCTGTCTTCTCCCCCTATGTCGGACCAAAGCTCAATCCCCTCGCTACGACATGGCTCAACAAATACGGACCCTACGCGCAGAATCTCGTCATCGAGATTGACATGACACGTCTCGGTTGTGGTCCCGAACCAGGCGCAACGGGGCTTTTGCCCAACGTCGAGCACACGGAGGAACTACTCCATAAATTCGTCGACTCGCAGATACGACGCAGCGGGTCTTGTCCGCTCCAGAGTCTGGTCCTTCTTTGTCGTCGATTCCACGGGAGACGCACTACTTTACAAGCGAGGTCCATCACTGGACGATCCAGTGGCGCGAGCAACTACAGCCGCTGGAGCCAAAAGTCAGAGCGGGCGTGTTCGTCAGAGGATATGAGGCTTCGGTCCCCGGGGCTTAAAGAGGCCAACATGTCCGCGGATCGACTTTTACGGCAGATTGACCTGATATCTTCGGTAGATGACTCGGATCCTCTGATGAGTCCGGGCCTTCAACTCGACATAATGAGTCCTTCTCTGCCCTCGCCTTTACCCGCCCAAGACTACTGCCCCGACTCGTATCTCGTGATCTGCAATCATATCCTCCGTCTCAGAGGACGTCTCAACTCAATCCGCATGTGTGGGTTCAGCGAGTCGTATACAGCCAGCTTCATCAACACCCTCTTCCCCGATGCAAAAAACGACCCTGGGCGACACGCCTACCGCGTGGCACCTTCGACGATATGGCCAAAACTCAGCGGTCAAAGATCATACGTCGATATAGGCGATGGCTACATTGCGCTGGACGAACAGGACGGTCCTCGGTTAACGGACTTGTCTCTTGCACTTCGTCGCTGGGAGGGCTGCGTCCAGCTCCCCCCTCCCCTTCTCGACGCAGAAGGCAAACCGAGCCTTCCGCCCATTGTGAGTGATCTGCAGCGGGTATTGAATCCTGTTGCGAGGACAGGGACCAGTCTGTCTGAGCGGACTTGCGAGCAGATACGTAAAGAAGTGGACGAGGGCAGTGTGGACAAGAAGAGGGTCATGAGGTTCATCGACAAGTACGGCAAGGGCAAGGGGAAGAAGAAGAGGAGAGTTCTCACCAGGGATGCTGCCACGACGCTATGAAGCCTTGGATTGAGTCATGGAATGCACATTGGATGTTGATTGAATCAGTAATGTATATAGTTCATTAGATCATTATCATAAATTCATGGGCGCCTCAGGGCGCTGAGGAAACTCAAAATAAATTTTGCTCGTGGTGTCAAGTCCTGACACGATGAAGCATGTTGCTTTTGCTTCGTATGCCCATCATCGCCACACCCATCAGCATCTAGAGTTTCGTAATCCCGACTTCTGCAGGCGCTCAACAGTCACTTATTGTTTTTGTAGAGACTGTAGATTAGTTAGCGCTCGTATTCTAACCCAAGACGCCGACACTTACAATCGCAAAGCTGCTTCTCGACCGAATTCTCTCTCCGAATATCATCAACACCCAAGGTATCAGCGCCAATCCGGTGGCTATCCCGCCCAGGATACAGCCAGCGTTCCTCGTCCCGAGATTGCCAAACATGATGCTTGTAACCACGGGGAATACACCGCCCAGCATGTTGCGGCAGAAGCTCTGCGCTGCAAGGGCGGATGAGGCATATTGATGGTACGCATCGGCAAGGTAGTTAAACGTCGCCAGATAGACCGAGTAGATGCCCCAGTTGGCAAGGCCGATACCGATGGCCTGAGTGTAGCCACTCGTGCTGCTCGGGCTCAGAAAAGCCACGAACAAGCCGGCCGGGAGCAAAAGAGACGTGATGCAAGCAAAGTATAGCCGCGCCTCGGGAGCGCTCGCAGGGAAATGCTTCCTCATGAAATGCCAGAACCCTGACGCAAGCTTCTCGTCAAACTGGCCTTGCCACAAGGGGTTCCGGAGCAGGTTCTCCTGCAAGATGCCCACCACCGTCGCCACGATGGCTGACACCATCATGGCGATGTAGAAATGGCTCGACATGTCAAAGTTGTCCGAGTACAAGTAGCCAGCGACGGCGAACGACAGGTACAGAATACCCCAAGAGAACGCAGCCCAGAGAGAAAAAAAGAACACCACAGGCTCTGTAAACAAGAGGTAGAATGGACGCTTGACCGAGGTCGAGATCATCTTGGCCAGCGGCGGTCGCTCCTCGTCCTCTTTCACCACCCACCGAATCCGTTGCAGGCGTCTTTCCTGTGGCTGCTTTCGACCACCATACTCGATTTCGGTGTGGTGGCCAGGCATGGTATTGATAGTCGACGAGCAGGAACTCACACTGGTTTCTTCTGGGACACCAAGGACCCAGACACCGTAGGCTCCAGTCTTCTCTAGTTCCTCATACCACTGGTTTAGCTTCTTTGCTTTCCGCGACAGCAACACAGATGCTCGAGTCTCTTTGAAAAGAAACAAAATGGCAACCAACAACAGCCCATTCATAATGGCCTGATGCCAAAACGACCACTTCCAGGCAAGTGTATCGTCTGAGAGGCGATTGACAAAAGCAGCCGAGACTAACGGCCCAGCACCGGTCCCGAAGAGTACGGAGCCGCTGAAGAGTGCCATGGGGGTATTACGCTCCTCTTTTCTCCATAGATCAGCGATAACACCTCCAACCACTGAACTAAAGACTGAGCTGCCTGCTCCGACGAAGAAGCGAGCAATCAGCATCCCAGCAAGGTTGGTCATGACAGAGCAGACAGCCTGAAAGATGACATAGACAAAACCGGCCAGTATAAAGACTGGTCGACGGCCCCAGATTTCGGATATCGGGGCGAGGGCCATGGGAGCAATGCCGAAACCTATGCAAAAGGTCGTGATGCCGACAAGGCTGGCAGTGTGACTCGTGCCTAGATCCTTGGCCATGGCGCGTGATGGGGGCGAGTAGGCCCCGGCGGTGTATGCAGTAAGCATCGTGGCGACGCATGACAGCACAAGTAAGACATATTTCCGTGCTTGCGGTATCGTAAAGGGCGATTCGTATGGCCTAAGATCAGGGCCTGTTGGAAGTTCCTGGCCTTCAGGAAGGCCTACATCTTGCGGTCCAGGTAGAATAGGCAAGACAGTGTCGAGAGTCAGATAGCGATAGACAATGGGCTCGTTGCCGTCTAGTTTCGGTTGGGTTGTCTTTGGTGCATGAGCTCCGTCGACATTGATCTCGAGGTTGCCCAAGTCCTGGCCCAGAATGCGTTCATGGTGACGCGGCCTGGGGTTTCGAGCCATGTCTGTGGCCTTTCCCAGTTGCGTGAGCTCGTGTGCGATTTAGCCCTTAGTGTTTCGAAGCATATATGGGTGTCACAGGTGTCGAAGTTAGACAAGTCAGGACCGAGACGTCGGGAACTCGTAGAGACAGAGGAGAAGGATTCACCAAGTCAAGAGAAAGTGCAGTGCCGCCATCTCGGGGGGCGCATCCCCGGCATTATCAAGGCTGGGGTAGTGGGAGATGAGCGAAGAAGACGGGATCTCAACGGAAATAATAAGAGGATCCGCACTCTCCACGTCGGAATGAGAGGTCAGGGCTCAATATTCGCTTGCGCCTCAGATGCCGAGCGACGCTAGTGAGTGTTTGGTGCTCCCGGAGCGGTGTCCTTGGCGAGAAACCAATGAGTACGGCACGGGATTAAGAGCTGTTGTCAAACGACGCAGTGGCAAGCCCGCCGTGCGGCACTTCCATGGGGCCGAGGTTGTGAAGTGATCGACAACCCAAGCTTCAGGTTGACAAGCGTGAGCTATCCAGCTAGTCTACCATTCGGCCAAATTTCGAATGGTCATCAGCTGCGTTGGATAGTGCCCTTGGGAGCTGATCACGCTCGTTCCCCTCACGCTCTATGGCGATAACTGCATTACGTACCGGCATTTCTTGCCGTGGTAGGAAGTTCAACGCTTTGTCGTCTGGGGTAGTCTCGGGAATAGGATGGAAATGCTGCTTGTGACACCCCCATGAACGCCCAGTTAATCCACTGGCATCTAGCCTTGGCTCGGTGTCATGGCCGGTATCTGTTGGACCAGCTCGGCTCCCTTCTCAGGCGAACCTAGCTGCTCTGTATGCAAGGATAAAGGGAACCGAATGATTCGATAACGTCAACGTAATCTCCAAGCAAGAGCTGAGCAGAGGCTGTCGTTGATGCCGCGAGGAACCAGGCAATTTAGAGAATACTGCCTGGCTTGGCTTCCCGAAAATGAGGGGTAAAAAGCATAAAATATGCCCGACTATTACCGGCTATCTCGGCCGCGAAGATCTTAGATCTGATGACAGCTGAGATGATGGGCTGCGGCACAGGCAATTTCCCCACCAATGTTGATCCGGCGAGCTGCGACGAAACTTGCGCGGAAATGCGGCGCGGGGCCATCTGCGGGCGTGATAACTGTGCCAGACTAATTCCAGATCAAGGCTTGTTTCGGCGAGTTGGTCAAGTCTTGCAGGTGGTAGTGATGGTTGATGTTGGTAGGGTTGAACACGCAGTGCAGCTAAAGGGACAGGCGGGGGGGCGCACGTGATCTATCAGCTGATGACCTGCTCCCACACCCCCCATGCCCGAGGTTGAAAGGCGAACCACTGGCAATATTGGTTAATCATTGTATTATTTGGACGATATCTTGTCATCATACGGGCCACAAGCCCGCGAACCTCGGGTTTGGTTCCCCAACATCCACCTTCACATTACATCCCTCAGTCGACGTCGTCTGCATTCGTCTTCTCAGCTTCATTCTCACCAAACTTCGGCCCAAGCTTGTCGCCCGCCGCCTTGATCGCTCCATTGCCGTCAAATTCGCCATCTTCCTCCTCCGGAACCGGGCTCTGCCAGTGGTCGAGTAGAGACTCTTGGGCGCCCTCCTTGAGAGACCCGTCTTCGTTGACGTAGTCCTTGTGATATAGCGTAAAAAGGACGACGAGGTAAGTCTCCTCGGTCTCCTTGTTCCGCAACACATATCTGAGCTGGTGTGAGCGTCTCCGGTTGGACCTGAGACGAAGGTGAACGGAAAAGGTGTAAGAGAGATGATCACATATAAAATGTGCCCTCCACGGCCTCGAGGGCCAGAGGTACACAGTAACACGCGCATGCCAACGTCTCAAAAACAAGAAGAGGGGCGTATCTTACCTGAGGCCCTGGCCGTCCCAGTACTTCATTATGGGTAGCTGGAAGCCGGGCAGCTTCAATGAGAAGTTGGAAAAGTCGAGGTAGGGGTTGTAAAAGTCGAATCCGTAAGTTCTGTCATACTCGAAAATCCACTTCTCCTTGCTGTCCGCCTTGAGCGCCCACTTCATCCGGGCCTTGCTAGTGACGGGAGCACCAATATCTTCGCGCGCTTGGAGGCCAGCTTCGTCGCCGCCCTCGTCGAACCAAAGCCCGCCCTTGGACTCGTCAAACTCACCGTTGCCGACATGAATGGCGTTGAAGGAGCTGAGAGCAGGTCCGTAAAGATGCGGCTTATCAGCGTAGGCATCGCCATCCAGACCAGGGTCGATCCACCAGCGCACGATGCTCATAGCAGTGTTGAAGCCAGGCGGGAGACGGTCGCGGATAGGATGGTCAAAGTCATTGCCGAACTGTAGGTTGGTTGCCTTGATGCCGGGGCCATCGTCGCTAGCGGGCTTTTTGGGGGTGAAGCGGAATGCGATGCTGTACTGGTCCTGGTTATAGGCGTGAGGCTCGGAGGAGAAGTACGAAGATGTTGTTGGTGAGTTGCGAGGAAGACCCTTGTAGTCCTGGATGCGGACGTTGAGCTCGATATCTGCGAGATCGCTCTTGATGGTGATGGGCTTGGTGGTGTTGATGGGGACCTCGACTTGTTGACTCTTGTCGTAGGTAGCGCCGGCGGTGATGCAGAGGACGTAGTTTTCCGCCATGTCTATATCTGCCCGTCTATGGGTCTGTAGGTCTCTGTATGTGCGTCTTCGAACGCTCTTTTAAATCTCGCGTTCTAAGTGATATTGCTCAGGATCAAACGCCGCAAACGGTAGATGACGTATAGGACTAAGTTGCAAATGCAACCTTCCAAGACCAACGCCACGAATCAATGAAGCCAGCAAAAGGTGAATCTCCTGGATGCAGAGAAGCTGTTTCACGATAGAGTCGCATTTATATACCCTTAATCGTAGAAAGATAAGATGGCAGTGACGTTGATGATGGTCGTATAAGTTTTACTAGTATGACGTGAGGGTTTTTCACCCGTCGATTGCACATGTCAAAAGCGTATCATTGGGTCCATCACCACTGGGCCACTAATCTCGACTCCGCCATGAGCTCTCCTATTGGATCACATCAACAGCTTCATGCACAAAGGGAAATATCGCATCTCGATCCTTTCGAATTTCCGCTTTCATGGCGCGCAACAGATGCAGACATGATCTGGGAGATGCAAGCCCAGATGCGGCCTCGACGATTCTTTGCCCTGGCAGTGGCTGATGCGGCCTGGTAGAGCTGCAAAAGCTGTAACAGCTGTGGGCTGCTCATCCGACACGCTTCTTCACCGCTGCGACGCGAGCATTGTTGGCGTTGGATCCTTTGCTGGTGCTTCCGTTGCATCAATCTCACCGCCAAAGTCTGGAAACCTTCACACATTTGGTCAAGTTGCTGCCTCATCTTGGACCTGTTGCCTCAGGCTGCAACTCGGACACCAACTTGCAGCCTTGGTGCCCCACTCTCTTTTCTAAGAGCATCACCAACTTTAACTTCAACCACAACTCTCAAATAAGACTTCATTTTGATGACTACCTTACTGTGGGAATCGATTTACTAATATCTACGATCCTTTCTATCTTACTATATCTAAAGTGGTTCTCTTCCGAGTCGGCATAAACCCGATAGCCGATACGGCGTTAACCCTGACGACAATAACGTGTCTACATTCACTCTCACTGACACAGGGAATCAAGAGAAGATCTAGCCCGGAAGCTCACAAGTTATCAGATTACCTGGCAGGATTAAACTGTTCATTCTATATGTCAAACTCGACGATCTGATACCCAAACGGCAGACGCCAATCCCTCGTTATTATTTCAGTCTCTTACCTCTGGCCAACGATCAATATGGTCCAAGATACCTCGCTAATGCTGCCCGGGCATCGTCACACCAGGGGCAGATCGATTGAGAGCAATATATCCCAGCGCGTCGATCACTGCGTTTTGTCAGCACTCTTGGAACAAAGTCCACCTCAACCAGTCGTGTCAACTCACTCTGGCTGTCCATCTTTGCCCTCGAGACGATGTAGCATTCTTCGTTGTCCCACTCTTCTTCCTTTCCATCTTTAGGACAGCACCAGCAAAACTCATCACGCGTACACATGGGCGCCAGGTCCGGAGTGGGGAGCCGGGCTTCTCTAGGTGTCGCCGGATGCCAGTCAGGCGCTAGGATGTCCTCTTTATCGACGAGAGCCGGCTGTATCTCTATGGATGCCATGGGAGCCAAGTGGCACCATGACCCAGCATGTGCGATACTCGGCCACAAGAGATTCCCATCCCCTATGTTGCTTGAACGCTGGTCGTCTGCCCGCCAGCCGCCTCGGACGACGCTGGGAGATGAGACTCGAGCACGTTTACGGGACTTGAGATCTGAGTCGAGGTCGTGTTCAGGATCATGTATTCGCGTAGTCGACTCTCTTTTGAACGGCCTTGGGTTCGAAGGCTGATGGTGGCCACGTGACCGCGATACCTGGTCATCACGCTCAACACCATCCTCACTGACTTGTTCAGCTCCACGAGGGACGCTCGCCATACGACGATATCTGAACTCATTTCCGAGAGTATGTCTTGATTGAGGGGCAGACGGCAATGGCTGGCGACCTTGGCCCCGTCGATGGCTCAGCCGTGAAGCAGATCCCCGAGCCAGACCAAGCCCAGGTGCGGTCGAAGGAGGGATGAATAACATGACGGCAGGATTAGAAGTCATTCTATTGATTGGAATGGTTCTTCTATCAAGTCTTTGGTTGGGATACAAGTGTGTTGACCAACGATGACAGTAAGGCTAAGGTAGTCTTGAAAGAGATGCTGTGTAGTCCTAGTGGGACTCTAAAGGCTCTCAGGGGGTATCAATGGATGCAAGTCAAGTGACTTGGATGCTTGGGAAAGTTTTATGGGTGTTTCTTGATGAATAGTAAGAAGGGGGATGAAGAAGGGAAGAGGGAACGAAACGAGGGTCGAGGGGGGAGCTGGGCTTTATGTCGGGGGCTCCCAAGGAACGACCAACCCCGCACCAGCCAATCAGACAGCGCCGTCCTCAACCTCACATTACCTCACCCCAGCCTATCCTACTGCCTTACGCCATGGAGTAAGAATCGATGCTTTCTCCTTCACACTGGCCTTCATATCTACAAAAATGACGTGGGGGAGAGAACTGGGAAACAACCTTTCCACCAAGCAATTCTGCCCGTTTGTTCATCCTGATTTCACGTGCACATCCCCTGGTGACTTTCCCAGCGTTTGGTTCGTTACTAGTCGACACTGTATCACTATCAAGTCTGTTTCCATCATTATAGTGACCGCAGTGTGTTTATTCGGGTTGGATGATATGCCGAGGTGGCTTTGGAGGTCCGTTGATCACTACACTTGACGTATGGTTGGCTGTTGGTTCGACCAAAGAACCTTAGACTGGTCTCGCAAAGGCTTCAGCCAATATTTTACGAGAATTAAACGTTGGTGAATCACTGCTCAAGCATTGCCCTTTGCTCATCTGATGTCGTTACCTGCGTGGAACGTCAGCGGCATGGATGGAAGTACAAGAAGAAGGTAAAGCAGTGAATCACTGTAAGACTCTCAACCCAATCAATTTCGGTACGTCCATGGGTCTCAAATTTCCAAAGCGATTTGCCACATAATGATGCAGAGCATTCATAACTAGATAACTTGTTTAAAGGTACCCCTGGACGTCGGCAAGGATGATGAACTATCCCGAGCCACGTGACGACAACTCAAGCTGATGGAATTCACGAGTGGCATGCCGCCGATAGTTTATTCGACAGAAAAAACAAGAACAGGCAAGGCCGAGCTATTAACCCCGGCCGAGGAGGAGTTTAAGAAGGGCTCCGTCGGCGATCTAGTAGCTGTATCTAACTTCCGCGTCTGTATCCTCCCCGTCCTCGGTACTATGCCGGGCATCTTTACCCCCACGGCCGCTAATCACGTTATCCTCAGTATCACCGGCTACCCTCTCGACTATGTCTCTATTAAAGGTCGGGGCCGCATGTAGGACGGCATCTTACAAAGTAGATGCCGTACAGCGAATACGCCCTGATTAGACCCCCCTCTAGTATGTGGCCCCCTACCTTTTGCGGTACTTGTACTCCGTAGTAGACGGTGATAATGCAATGTGTGGCTTGACCTCCACTTTCTCCACCTCTTCCCACAGAACGATTCGAAACACCATGTGGCTTTGCATACACCAGCCACAGCCCTGCCAGCACCTCCCTTGCAAGTCCCATCAGCGACGTTGCAGGCTGCAGATCCATCATCCCATCCCCAGCAAGGGAATGGATCCAACAGCTGCGTCATCATTCTTTTACCTATCTACTACCGTGATCAGCTTTCGACGAAAAAGCTCAACTCTACACCATTTATATTTCGATATTTGAAAACTGAACAGTCCGGTTAACCCGGATCATTCAGAGCCTCATGATCGGTACCTCGTTTGGCGCATGGATAGTCATC
Source organism: Fusarium zealandicum (assembly GCA_013266195.1). Lineage (NCBI taxonomy): Eukaryota > Fungi > Ascomycota > Sordariomycetes > Hypocreales > Nectriaceae > Fusarium > Fusarium zealandicum. Next base: position 59,658 of record JABEYC010000459.1, read on the forward strand.
CGCCTATCCGTCGCATTCTTTCGCTATGCACCTCTTATTTACATCGTCCTCATTCTGCTACTAGCTCTACTTCAGCCCACAGGGAGAATCTTCATCCCCGTCTGCGTCCTCTTTCTCGCTCTGATTGCCGAAGTGCTCTTTTACGTCTCCGTCTACCGGCCGTACCTCAGGCGCCTCAGGCGAGATGCCGTCCATCCACCGCCCATGTCGCGCAAAGAGCGGAGGGCGCTGTTTGAGCGGTGTTTCGGGAACGTCTCTTCTCCCGACTTGTACCTGAGGTGGTGGTTTATGGGCGCTGATCCTGATGACATCCGGCGGGACAATGTGAGGGAGTTTCTTCTTTGGGCCTTCTTTGAGAGAGATAATGGCTCTGGCCTGGTTGATGAGGATGGGGAGAGTATAGAGGACGAAATTGAGGAATACATAAGACACCTTGAAAGACGACTTGATCGACCTTTCCAGGACGGCCGAGGCGCTGTCCAGAGCCTTCGCCTCACCCTTGACAGCATCAAAACGACGTATCGAGGCCTCGCTTGGTATATGATAGTCTTCTTCATCGACCAAGCCACTCACATCGCGTTTCTCTGGCACGGCTTCCAGTTTCATCGCCGACCTCGATCCTCTGCCCTCCGCGTCTTTCCTCCGCGACCTCAAGAGATCCTGCCAGGCCGGACCTCGCCCGCATCCAAGCTGAGCTATTGGCATCGTCCTCACACCGCCAAGGACAAGTTGCCCGTTGTCTTCTTCCATGGGATTGGGATCGGGCTTTGGACCTATGCTCGTTTTCTTGCCGGGCTTCACGAGACCGAAGATGGCGAGGGGAGTGTTGGTGTTATCGCCATCGAGCTTCTGCCGATTTCCTTCCGTCTCACTCCGACCATCCCAGAAAAGGCCGAGTTTCTTTCTCAGATGACAACCATCCTTGAGCACCATTGCTGGGATAAGTTTGCACTGGTATCGCACTCTTATGGGTCTGTTCTGACAGCACACATGCTCCATACGCCCAGTCTGCAGCATCGCATCCCTTCTGTGGTTCTCATCGACCCTGTCACCATCATGCTGCATCTCCCCGACGTGGCGTACAACTTCACTCGACGCAAGCCCAAGATGGCCAACGAGTGGCAGCTGTGGTACTTTGCAAGCACCGACCCGGGTGTTGCGCTCTGCTTGGGGCGTTTTTTCTTCTGGCGCGAAAACATCCTCTGGAAGGAGGATTTGTTGGCTTCTCGGGATGGTAGTTTGAAGAGGAACGTCGCAGTGAGCCTATCTGGCCGAGACCTCATCGTCGACACCGCTGCGGTCGCAGACTATCTAGGAGTCGGTTCTGGAGAGACTGGGGGAGTAGAAGTGGTCAGCTTTCCGAGGTTAGATCACGCGCAGGTTTTTGACGACCCTCCAAGCCGCGAACGTGTGGTCAAGATGATTAGATCCCGATGCGATATCCTGGAGCCGGCATCGCCGTAGTCGCATCTCATAGACAATACCCATTAGACATGGCTTTGCACAGTGAAGGCGCAACCTACATTAGGAGCTTCAGTCGCGCGTCATGATCACATCGCCGCCCCAGTCGGCCAAGTCGGCGCGGATGGGACTCGATCCGCTCTGAATGACGAGCAAAACGACATCTTGATCGGTCTCGTTCCTGACCTGGTGTTCAGTCCAGGCTGGTACAAAGGCAAAGTCTCCAGGTGACAGGTCATGGTTCTTCAGATCTGAGCCGACTGCTTCGTTGACGATGAGAGTGCCGTTTCCTGAAACAGCGTAAAAGATGGCATCTACTCAAGAGTGAGTCCGAGATCTGAAATGGTGAGGTAGAGGACTTACCCTGCTCGCTGTTGTGGCGGATACTCGTATCTGAGTGAGGTCTTGTGGTCAGGACTGTGATTCAAGTTAGATCCAGCATCCGATGCGACAAACCAGCAGGTACTGAAGCTTGGCGTTCTCGCTTCAAGACTTGCCTGATACACACATCTTGTCGCATTTGCCAACGACGGCGGGCCGCTCGGTCACGGGCCCTTCGACGGTTGGATGCGACGGCTCGAGCTGCTTGGCTCGAGTGATGTTTGTTGTAGCAGGCATTATCATCGGAAGAATCTCCGAGATAATGGGGAGGAGTGAGCTCATCATGGATAGGTTATTCAAGGTGGTTGACCTTGATATGACAGATACAAGAGATAGGATACTGCGACAGGTTGGACGATGTAGTCTTGCACGGTGTTTGAAACGGGCGACCTGTGAGAGACGAAAACCACAGGGTTTGTATAGGTGAGATGACAGCGGCGAAAGATGAGGGTATTCCCATGTGGTGATGAGCCTAAGATGACGTCGTCTGCCGAATGACGATGCAGCGATCGACGCCTGCTAGGACATGCAAAGCTTAATGGTTCCAGGGTTTATTTAATCAGATCCAATGGAAACCCGATGAATGAAATGGTGACAGAGACGTTGCGAGTGATGCAAGGTGTGAAATGACCTAATGGTGAAGAGGCAAATCTAGCGTTTTTGATGGCTTCAGGGTATCGGGCTGATATTGGGTACGTACCGCTTCCCAGGACGTCAGCCCGCGTCTCCGCAATCGGACTCTGGGAATGCCAACCAGTGTATAAAGAAAGCTCTCTGCCATTATATTAAGAGAGAAGCTCGATATATAGTATATAAGGGATTGGCTATTCATTAGTCTCTGCTTGCTATCATCATGGCGTAGCTGTTATAGAAATCGGTTGCCTTGCAGGGCCTGTAGAGCTTTACTGCCAGACACCGACAAAGTGCCCTTCTTCTATTCCGCTCCTCTTCAATCAGATTTGGAATTTCACTTTTAGTTTCAATGATGCAGGCTAATGAACGGTAAGTTACTTAGGTCAGTGCCTACTGGTATTAATACTTTAGCCCACAGAGGTTAGTGCCAGGATGAAAGGCATCCGGCAGGGCAGTCAAACGGCAGCTCCTGGTTTCGCTCTTGCCCCGCCAAACACGTATTACTAACGCCTGCATGCTTCACTATGCCCGAAGACAACCTCGACTCTCATATTTAACTTCAACCACATATTAAACATCAACAAGTCGCCTTTGGTCTTTTATTAGCTGGCATCACATCAATACATGTTGTTCTCGGACTGGGGTCACTCTTAAATACCGATATCCCGCACCACGCCATCTATACCGCCCTATTTATCGATGACGACAACCTCTCCATCACCAACAAATCGCCAACATGTCAGATCCCATTGATGAACGGGACGAGGTACTAAATCAGGAGCCAGAGTCCCCGGACTCGCCTCTACGTCGGTCGAAATCTATGGATGCTCTTGCAGACGCTGCAGGACTCAAGGAACCCGGCGTGAGAACCATCACCTCTACGCTTCTCACCCTCCCCCCCGAGCTGATCGACAATATCCTCTCGCACCTCTCCCCTTGGGATCTTACAGCCGTATCCGCTACATGCAAAACCTTACGCCGACACGCCCTATCCGATGTCCTCTGGCACCCGCTTGTCCAGGAAAACGTCCCCGGCGTGACTTTGACCAGCCCTGCGCCATGCTCCAACTATCGTGAGCTCTACGCCGCGCATGACCGTTTCTGGTTCCTCCCTCGACACAAAATCTGGTTTTGCGACCATGGTCTTGCTGGGAAGCTCATCATCGTTCGCTACGACCCCCGCCGCGGGTGCATCGAGGGCTACCGCTTACTGGCTTGGAGTGATATGTCGGTCCACGCCTGGCCAGGCCGTCCACAGATACAGATTCACGATTTCAATCCAGAAGTTAAGCTGCATCTTGATAAGCCTGAGCTTCAGTTCCGAATAGGAGAGGACAGAATACGCAACACATTCTTGAGCCTACCCGGATATAACCCCTTCGCCCAAGACATCCCTATGATGCTAGAGGACCGGCTCGAGGGCAGTTTTACTAATTTCGTTCTCGCCCGCCCTTTGAGCACAGAAGCTGTCGAGGCCAATCTGAACCCAGCCGCCGATTTTCCTTATGGCAGTATATGGCCGCCCCCTGCCATTCCCTCGGATCAACATGTCGCTGGTAGTGAGGACTTAAACATCAGGCTTATGGGCCGGCCCGTCAATGGCCTCAGCAGCTCCATAGAGCAGCCCCAGCGGCGGGCAGAGGTTTCAGATAATACCTTCCGGCTCCGTCACTGGATAGAGAGGGGCCGGACTTTCACGGGCCTTGTTGAAAGATTCCAGCCCCCGCGACATCAACATGTAGGTGCGTTTTACTCAAGCGAAGAACTTTTCACCTTCTCAACGCTTGACGCCAAGCTTTACACCCCGACTCCCCTCAAGCCATGGAGGGGAATCTGGGTTGGCGACTATAGCACCCATGGCGCTGAGTTTTTACTCGTCCACCAGCCAGATGACCACCCTGCGACGGATGAGGATCTTGGTATTGTGCGCCAGACAGATGAGACGGGCGAGGACTGGAATAAGAGGAGAGATGAGGCTCGAACCCATCGAGGGCGGCTCGAGGCGATAAAGCTCACGGGCGATCCGAATGTGCCCCGCGGCGAGCATACATTCATAGTCGACGACCTCGGACCAGACGGTTTGGTCAGGATTGCAGACGACCCGTTATTTTCTGGCGTCAGAATCGTGCGTAGCAGAGGACATGTTGCCGACGCAGGATTTGTACAAGGTAAGATAGTCTTTGCTGAATCTTGAGACGTGTGTATAGTCCTGGACACTAACCAGCCCTGCAGATACGTATATCGACAGCCAGCTTCTGCTACTCAGCCACAACCGGCTGGCGCAGTATTGGGTCGAGTTTGGGCATGTGAGCTATTTCGAGAGGGTCGACATTGATCGATTCTTGAAGATTTGATGCGAACGGCCCTTGAATTTGGAGTTTCACTGATACGGGACTCGGTACCAGGACACAGACCTTCGATGTCTGTAGTCAGCCGTCTGGAGTACGAGCAAACATGGAGACAATGTTTGAGACACCGACGAACACGAACTAGACGGACTAAAAACCATGGATACTGTACAGAGTTGCAATGGCTGTCCCTCATCTACTACAACCGGCGACGAATACTTTGACAGGGCAGTCATGGACAAAACGTCACATTGTGTGCCATTTTTGAGAGTGAAAGACAGCATCGAGATACGTTAGTGGTTCACAAGATAGTCTCATGGATCGGCAGAATTACGTGGGCTTGCCGTAAAAGGCGCGGCGGATGTCTTACAGGGCGCATAACAGCGGGGACTTCCCCAGTTCAGTCCCTGTAGGTCCCTGCCGTCCCTCTCCAGGCAACTTCCACTTTGGGCGCGGATGCTTCACCGTCGGTGTACCAGCCAATGGCGAGCTGCGCTTGACGTAACAATGGGCTTCGAGGCTTCCAACGGCATCTATCGGCGATCGAATTTGTTCCTTATACCTACTTTAGTCGGCGACCAACATTTGCTCAAGCGCGCCGAGAGTGTGACTAAATGTCACGATGCTTGTTGTCTCGGCATCTACCATTCGTCTCCCCACTCCCGGCGCCCGGCACGCCGTCCACGTGTCGCTTCCGGTTCGCCGATGGCTCGTCACAACGATGCTATGAAAACCGACCCTCTCTGTTCTTTGGTGTTGTGCCGTTGACGAGACATCTCTTACAGATTCACCGACGTCATCTATGAGCCGGACTCTGAGATAGCAGACAACGACCTATCCACAGACCGGACCTTTCTTTACCACACAAGAAAACATCGCTACAGATCGGCGACCTGGCAAGGTGATGCTTCGCCATTGATACTGACGCCTCAACACGCCGTAGCCATGTTCTCGCGACCAATTCGACGCCTTGCTGGCCAGCTACGGTACTCACGATCTTTACTCATACCACAAGCTCCAGCGAGGACACAAGCTCGCCGTTTTGCAATCTCTGCGCCTGCAAAATCTCCATCCGTCGAGCCTCGTCCTCCACCTTCGAAACCTAACCCTGCAACGTCACGATACCCGAATACCTCTGTCCTCCTTGTTCTCGCCGGGGCTGTCTCCCTCGGCATCGCCTACCAAGTCGTCCACATACATCCTGCTCGATGCGATGCTCCCGCTCAGCCCTCCTCAGACACTCGCGAGTCGTCCCTCCCTCGGTACCGCATCTCAGAAGTCCGCAAACACGACGCGCACTCTGAAAACCCGTGGGTCATCCACCAGGACAAAGTCTACGACATCACTGAGTGGATCGGCGCTCATCCCGGCGGCAATGTCATCCTCCGCGCGGCAGGCGGCTCTATCGATCAATACTGGGACATCTTCTCCATCCACAAGAACGACTACGTCTATGATATCCTCCAGCAGTACCTCATCGGCTATGTCGACTCGGCAGATCTCGTCAATGGACGACCGGCCCAAGAGGAGATTGAGGATCCCTTCTCCCAGGACCCAACACGACATCCAGATCTGGTCACCATGACGGAGAAGCCAAGGAACGCCGAAACACCAGCAGCTGCCATGACGAATGAATTCCTTACCCCAAACGACCTGTTTTACGTCCGCAACCACATGTGGGTGCCCACTGCCGAAAATCCAGATATGCATACCCTCACAGTCGAGCTCCCCGACGGCACGACAAAGGAGTATACTCTCGCCGACCTCAAAGCTCGCTTCCAGCCCCGCAAGGTCACCGCTGCTCTTCAGTGCTCGGGCAACCGTCGAAGTCACATGAATGAAGGCTCTGGGCGCAAAACGAGTGGTCTCCCCTGGACCGTCGGTGCCATATCCAACGCCTGCTGGGAGGGCGTCTTGCTCTCCGACGTGCTCGCAGATGCTGGCTTCGACCTCTCTTCGGGCATTACGGACGACTCCGAAGCCAAACACGTCCAATTCTCTGGCTCTGAAGCCTACGGTGCCTCCATCCCTATCAAAAAGGCTATTGATCCTCATGGCGATGTCCTCCTCGCCTATGGCATGAACGGCCAGCCGCTGCCGCCAGATCACGGGTTTCCCCTGCGGGCTATCGTGCCAGGCTACGTCGCTGCGCGGTCGGTCAAGTGGCTCAACCACGTGACCCTCAGCGACGAGGAGAGTACGTCGCAGTGGCAGAGACGAGACTACAAGTGCTTCGGGCCGAACCAGACACAGGTGGACTGGGATGCGGCGCCCGCCATTCAGGAGCTGCCCGTCCAGAGCGCCATAACTAGCTGTAAACTCGGCGACTGGGCGAAAGAAGCCCCCAAAGAACAGGAATCCTCTCAAGACACAAACACCAAGTCGGAAGACAAGTTCACAAAAACGGCCTCGCTGGCCGGCTACGCCTACTCTGGCGGCGGCCGTGCCATTATCCGTGTCGACGTCTCCCTCGACAATGGCAAGACCTGGTCCCAAGCATCCATCCTCCCCGACTGCACCGCAGACGACGATGCCCCATCACCCTGCTTCGGCCACGGTGCCTGGGCATGGCGTCGCTGGAAGTACCAAGGCGCCGTGCCGCAGGAAGCATTTGAAGCAGAGGAAACGGGCAAACGCTGCGCAACGTTTGTGGTAAAGGCCACGGACGAGACGTACAATACCCAGCCCGAGGGCCATGCTGCGACGTGGAATATCCGCGGGAACCTCGCCACGGCGTGGCATCGTCTCCAGGTCTGTACGGAATGTTCTGCTGGTGCGGCCAACGGGGGGACAACCCCCGAGAAGGAAAGGTGAAGGTGTTTGAGCAGAGGTTATGGAAGTAGGATTGTACTTTTGAGCAAGAGATGGCGTAGAGGGCATGCTAGGTACTGTTTAGCACGCCCACTGGTTTGCATTTTCGACGGCATTCAAAGGCATAGCGAGGAAGACCATAGATTACCTGACCATGCATAAGAACCACCACAATTGGTTGGGAATTAATAATCACCATCAGCATTTCACATTAGTTCAAGACTGAGACACAGCCACAGCATAGGCAGTAACTGCGTCTATAATGAGCCGCCATACGTCTATTCTCCGACCGTGTTACATCCCTCTCAGACGTGTTATACATCAGTCCCGTGTCTCGCCGAAAGCACCTCCCTTGAATGACCCATCTAGTTGTACAATCCAACTATCTCCCGAGGGCATGGCCGTAGAGGGGCCATGTCCGTCTGGAGAGGCACCCGGTACTATTAATTATCCCTACTCGTCATCCTCGTCGTCCTCATCCTCGCCATCCGTAAAGTACTCAAACTCCCCGGGGGTCTTGGCCTCCTCGTCGCCCTCGTTATCTTCGTCAACAGCCGTCAGCACGCCAGCGGCAGCAGCAGCGCCAGATCCACCGTTACCAGGAGTCTGGGGTTCAGCATCCAGGTGACCAAAAGGTGAGCGACCTTGACTGCGCAGCAATTGTCCAATCATGGCGCTGTTGGACCCTGCTCGCGAAGGGTCGACAAGGCCATCAAGAATTGACCGACCTTGGCCGCCACCAGATCGTCCACCTCGGGTGTTTTGCTGGCCAGCCACGGGGGCACGCTCAGTCGTCACCTTCTTGAGCTTCTCCTCGAGGAGTGTCTTCTCTTCATCAGGCTGGCTGTCATGTAGCAGCAGAGGACCACCGGTGGGCTACAGAAATTAGTCTCAACTCATGTCGGCAATATAAAGAATGCAAGCTCACCTTCTTGACGGGCTTGTATCGACCGGCCGGGAAGCTAATGTACTTGAGCTGGCCAGGGAGAACACGGGTAATGTTCTCAATCTCGTAGCCAACCTTTTCCTTCTCTGGCTTCTTCTTGGTGTCGGTAGAAGCGGCGGCGTCCTTGTCTTGTCCCTCCTTCTTGTCCTTGATCTCATCCGTCTTCTTCTCCTCGTCCACGTCCATCTTGTCGCCGCTGCTCTTGACAGGGGCGCTATCGATGTCCATGCTCTCTCTTCGCTGAGCACGCTCCTTCTTCTGAGCTCGTCGCTTGGCCTGCGCGGTTGTTGACAGGATAGCAGTGGCAATCAGGGCGGGGCCCTCCTCGGTCTTGGCCTCTTGCTCGGGCGGGTAATCGAACAGACTGGGTCGAGTGGCGCAGTGGAACTTGAAGTCGGGCATCTCCAATTCATGATCCAGTCCGATGATAGAGGTGGGCGAGAAGCTGAGGGATAGGAAGTGGGTAAAGGGGAACCAGTACCAGTACTGAGTGAAAACTGCCATACCAACAACGCCGGCCATGTTGAGATTGCCGGTCTGGGTCTGTAGTCCAATGGTGCAGTTACGGCCACCAGCGTCAATGATACCAAGGGCAAGGGAGGCACCAAACTTGGTCATGGCATCCTCGTGGCGGTCACCAACTACCTTCTTGAGAGTCTTGCGAATGGAAGTGACCTTGGGGTTCATGACCTCGTTCTGCTGAACAAGAATCATGGCAAGCGAGATGAGAGCACCCTGCCGCACAAAGTCGGTAGGATCCTTCATCATAGGCTCAAGCAGATCGATTGCCTCATCCAGGCCAGTACCGGCGCATGAGATACCGAGGGCCATAGCCGAACCGTATCGTACGTGGGGGTTGTAAGACTCGGACAGAAGCTCAACCATGCGAGGCACACTACCCGGCCTGCGGAAGAGGATGAAACCCAAGCTCATGACCGCAATTCGGCGCACGTCATCGTTGACGTCGCTGACGGCAGTGTGTAGCAGCTTTCGGATGGCCTTGTTGCTGCCGGTGCCACAGTAAGCGAGAGCAACAGTCATAATACCACCATATCGGAGAGTCGGGTCGGGGTCGTTAAGAAGGCCCTCAATGAGGACGTCGGCTCCCTCTTGGCGACCGAACATGATTAGAGCCATACCGATGGCAAGACCACGGACAATCTTTTCGTGAGTCGTCTCGTGAGCGTAGGTGATCATGTCCTCGAGAGCCTTAACGTTGCCGGTGCCGAGCATGATGAGACCCATGGCCAGGCCAACGGCCTCACCGTTGAGGGCCGAATCTTGGAACAAAATCTCTCGGAGCTTCTCAAAGATTTCCCAGTCACCAGTGGCCATGCCCGCAATACCAAGACCGAGGGCGCCACCATGTTGAACAACCTCTTCTTCCGCCTGTCCAAACTGCTCCTTGAGGAAGTCCAACGCCTCGGCGCCGTGGTTCGCATGAATAAGTCCGTACGCGTAGAGAGCACCACCTTGGCTGAAGATGGAGCCACTGCTGAGCCCACCCTGCCTAGGGAGATAAGGCTCAAGCAGCTTCCGCGACTGAGACAGGTTGCCTCGGTGGATGACACCCAGGGCAGCGGTAGCGGTGAACTTGGACCAGTTGACAGCCTTGCCCAACCACTCTAGGTTGTCGCGGAAGAACTTGTCGTTAGTGGTTCCCTGGTTCATGAAGGCGTTGCAAAAGGTGACGGCAGTGTGGAAGATTGAGTTGCGGCCCTCGAGGCTGTCGCGGACCTTATTGAGGATGCTCAGATCGGTGCGGTTGTTTCGGTAAAGAAACTCGAGGTTCAGGCGAATCGTCTTGCTGCCATCAAGGATAGATCGAATGTTGCGGTAAGCCTTGGACACCTCATCGGAAAGCTCGTTCTCGGGAGACTCTTGCTTGTTATCTAGTAGAGATTCGCTCTCGGTGGACTTGTCACCATTTTCGTCCGTCTCCTCATCCTCCTCCTTCTTTGCAGGCTCGCCAGCAGGAAGAGATGCCAGAACCTTGCCCAAAAACTCCTGGGTTCCGTTGTCGTAGAGATCAAAAGCAATTTGGTAAGCGTTCGCGATAGAGGAACGATCTCCATTATCGACCAGAGAACGAAGCATGCGGGAAGCTTCATCGTCGGAGTTGAGGTAAACGACACACTTGGCAATGGCAAAGTAGTCAGGGTTGGGGATTTCGTTGAGCAGATCCAGAATCAACCGCAATATCTCGGTTCGGAAACCCCTCTCCTGAACGATGTCCATGCAGATGCCCAGAATGTACTCCATCAAGTCCTCGGCGGGACCAGGAGAGCTTTCGAGGGGGTTGGACTTGGCCTTCTTCTCGTCATCGCTCGCGCGCTTGATAACCTTTCGGAGGACGTCAAGGTTTTTGGACTCGACAGCAATGCCAACGACCTGTCTATACCGACCTTGCTCCATACAGCTCTCGAATAGACGGTCAATAACCCGTTGCAAGGAGCCTGTGGCTTGGTCGGGGAGCTCGGCGATCGAACCAGATCGGCCCTGCTTGAAAGCAGGCTGGAACGTCGCCTCGAGCATGGTGTTGTCAATCGAGTCGCGGGACAGCAGTGACTTGGGAGGGAGCGTCGTCTGTGAGAAGGGCGTGGTGGGTGACATGACGGCGTCGGAGCCGCTGGCGAAGGTGGTGGCAAGCTCGGGGAGGTCGGTCGCTTTCGACGCTTGGGGCGTCGACTTCTTGGCGGCAGTGACAGCGATGTACTGGTCGACGCATCGGGAGATGATGGTCTCCTCGAACTCGCCGGGGGCATCGAGCTTGAAGAGGTCGCCAGCGGCAAGAGCGAAAACCATGCTGTCGTTGTAGGCCTGGAGGTGGTAGTAGACCTTGGCGAGAACGAGAGCAGCGAGTTGCCGTTCAGGGAAGGACTCGTCTTCGTAGAGAGCCTCACTTGAAGCACAAAAGTCAGCTTGCGGGAACACAGGAGTAACAGACTCGGAGGGTGGCCATGACGTACATCTGGCTCAGCACAGCAGCGACCTCGGTCCAGACGGTGTCGATGTCATCGTTGAGTGTCTGCAAGGCAAAGACCTTGAGCTCAGGCTCCTCATCGGTTAGGAAGGCGAGGACGCCGGTCGCCGAGACGATACCAGGCATCTTGAAGGAATGCGACGGGTCGTGGGGACGGGCGAGAGATGTCTGCAGAAAGACAAGAGGTGATGCGAGAGGTTGTTGAGACAACAATGGTCGATTAGAAACGAAGGGGCTATTTCCGTACAAGCCCAGGGGCATAAGCAGAGCCCGGTTACGGATTTGTTGGAGTTGAAGGTCAACAAAGGAGATCGTGAGAGAATTGAAGGATGAGAGGAGGCGATGGACTGGTTGGTGTTTTGCTCCAGAAGGGTCACTCGAGATGGTCCACGTCAGGCACAGCTCTGCCTTGCAGTGTGTGCACGGGCCAACGAGAGCTTCTAGGCAGGTACGGAATTACATAACGCAGCTGAGTAGGTCAGGAAGGGACGGAAGCTCACGTGACTCGAGGACTGTCGCAATCGGCCGACATGCACGCCTGACTAATCACTGGCTTGTGATTATTACTGTGACTGGGAAGCTATTGCGTCCAAAGCTTCAATACTAAATAACAAGAACCCGGGCCGTGCAGTATCGATGCACAAGCCGTATGAAGGTGATTCTATATCTAATACAACCCGTGTCACTGCAATGGTTTTACATCTCTTAATGGCATATAATATCCGCCACTCAGTGTTGGCTGCTCTAGTATTGAGTGCATGATGTTTCGTGTCAGGACGCCTCTGCTCAATGCTGTCAATATGGCCAACAAACGCGCAAAGAACGTAGGCTCTGTTGGTCGCGTACGCATTCCGAAAACTGACGAGGGGTTGTTGGCTCCTCAAGTTTCATCATGTTCACCGAGACTTATCTCATTTAAGCTTTGGTGAAGCCAGCTGGCCTGAAGAACTGGACAGAGATGGGAGAGGTAAGTGATGTTAGATGTCTTTTACTCCACGGCTCCACGGCTCAATTTTTATATTGGCAAAAGACTGAGAACTTTACCATGACTCTACTCGTCCTCCTTGATCGCCAGGCGGAGCGGTTGAGACACACACGCGAATTGGGCAGCACAAGAGCTGTCTTATACAACGGCTTCTGGTGACGACGATGACGTCGAGGGTACAATCACGATTTTGAGTGATACTATAGCCGGAAACAGAACCCTTGTCACAAGATGAACAGTTGGAGAGAATTTGATGCTCTGGGCGACAAGGCTGAGAAGCATTGATTTTACTATGTAAGCCCCTGAAACAGAGCAGCATCGAATGCCTTGGGTACTGTTCAGTTGGCGCACTCGGGTCATGCCCTGATGATAAGTGACAAGTAGCGCGTCCGAGCTCAGGGCTAAACAGCCAAGGGTTTAAAAATGAGTGATACCTCAGCCTCCATAGTAATTAGCGCACTGGGTCAAGTATCCACCATCAGACCCAACATGGCGGCAGAAAAAAGAAAGAACCTCCCTAACAAAACTTGACCCTCATCAAGTACCTCGACCTCCATCCCTGAAGCTTAGCGGCCAGGCTGTCGCCCATCTTTCTTTGTCGCCAGAAAACGACGACACAACACCAACACCAACAAGCAAACGACTATAGCATTATACAGTCACTAGCAACGTTCAGCGCACCCGATCCATCGCCGACTCCAGTGTTCCAACCTCCAATCAGCCCTGTACATCAATTCTCGTTCGCGATCCTGATCCGCCAATCGTCAATCGTCAATTCGACAGCGTGGCAGCCTCGCCATGGCGGCGTAAAGATTAACCCCCCAGTCATCCATGTCCGCTTGCGACGCCTTCTACCTCGCGCGACGACGAACGCCCTCCATCGCCTACATAAGCTCAAATAATCCGCTTCCGCCGCGGACACTGCCCGTCTATATTTTACTGCGCTCCTGTCGCGTCGACGATCTGATGCAAGACGTGTACAATTGCCGTTGATTTTGCTTCGCCGTCTTCCCTTGCGCCGACACTTGGTCGTCGTAGCGCTGTCGCGAATTCAACGTCGTACCTCAATCCGTCGCTATGGATCTTCGGTCTGTTCTCAACACGTCGGATAACGGCGGAAGCGCGCCGGCCAAAGCTCCCCCGAAGCCGCCGCCGCAACACCACGCACAACCTCATCCGCAACAGCAACCCCATCGTCCGCCGCAGAGTCCTGCCCAGGCACCACCTCCTCCTCAATATTATCGTGATTACGGCCGTCAGCCGCCACCTCAATCCTCACCCGGGAAGCCCCTGCCACAGGACTATCCCCCACATGCTGTTCATCCTCATCGTCCACAGTCGCGGCCGCCGTCGCATGCTCAACAGTCTCCTCATCAACCCCCCCCCCCTGGTGCATACCCCCCTCAGTCTCCGTACCAGACACCAGGAGCGTATCCAGGACGCCCTGCGCCGCCTTCTCTCCAGCCCGTAGGTTCATTCCACGATGTGCGCTCTCCCAGCGGCCCAGCTCCAGCTCAGTCTCCCTATCGATCCTCGACGACACCCTCTGCTGTATCAGCCCCTGCTGGGTATCCTTTCCCGCCCTCGCAGTCTCCCGCTGAGATGGCGAGCCCGGTACAGCGTCATCAGTATCCTCCCGCGCAGTATACTCCTCGAGAAAGTTTTTCTCAGCATCAAGGCGGGCCTCCGCCGGGTCACCCAGTTGGGCCTTATGCTTCGGCTCAGCAGCAACAGCATGCAGTGCCACAAACTCCTCCAGTAGGCTCCAACCCTCAGCCATATATACACCAGCGCTCCCAGTCGACGCATTCCACTCCTACTCCTACTTCTGCTCAAAGCCAACTTCCGTACGGCCCTCCTTATGCGCAGGGCAGTCCCGTCGCAGCGACACGTCCACCCCCCGGAGAATACAATCGTCAACCCTCACAGCCAGCCACACCCATTGGCCCTCCTTTGTCTACCAGGTCTAGGCAGGCTTCGATTGTAGGAGGTTTTGCGCAACCGCCCAGCCCTTACCAACAAAGGCTTTCGTCCGCTACCGGTGCACCGGTAGC
>JABEYC010000460.1:0-37289 GCA_013266195.1 Fusarium zealandicum
CCCCCAAACTCCCCACCTAACGTTACTGTAAAGGTAAAAAAACCCACTCCCACCGACAAAAAGTCTCTCTACCTTGTCCCTCTCGAGCCCACCAACCAACCACCTTCATCAGCCGCCTTCGCTTCGTCGTCCTCTTTCGCCCGCATCACGAACCACTTCTCATCCCCCACCAACCGCCGACACGCTCTTTCTCGACTCCGGGCCTGTTCCTCGAGCTTCTCGACTTCAGCCTTGTACTGTCTGACCAGCTTCGCTCTACCCGCCAGAGGCTGCCCTTCGTTGTCGCTATTGCCAGATATTTCCGGTGCATGCAGCACTGCTGATCGACCGGCCACTTCCTCCGACTTGATCGCATACGTCCCTGCATCCCGATCTCGTCTGCCTCTCTTTCGCTCTCACTCGATTCCCGTTTCGCTTCGCACCTCATCGCTCAGTAGTGTTGAATCTCGACCCGGCACATCTCCGCCTTTGGTGCCGTTCCCACTATTATCTCCTTTGCAACCTCCATTGGAGCTGCCCATCGAATATTCGCTCTCCGGCGCACATCAGATCCTCGCCCTCAGACCCTTTCTCGACGCGCCCCGTCGCCTCGGCCATGATGAGTTCGACGGCCTGGGATGCACAGGACCAGGCCATGGCCTCGGCTGGCGAAGATGACTTTCATCAGTTCCTCGACATGAATGCCATGGCCGACATGAGTGGCATGGCCAACATGGGAAGTGGCATGCACTTTGACTTCCAGGGCTTCCAGGACGGATCTGCACACGGCCTCATGAACCAGCCCCGCGATCCTCCAGACACCATCATGACCGACAACGACAACACAGGCCTCATGTCCAATTCCATGCCCATCCCAACCTCGAGCGGCCAATCCACCATCCCGGCTCACATGATGACTCCCGCGAGCGATCCCCTCACCAATATCGATGCCCAGATCCAATATCTCCAGCAGCAAAAGTTCCAGCAGCAGCAGCGCCAGATGCAGGAGCAGCAAGCTGCCTTCTTCCACAACCACAACCACTCGGTGCCTCCTACGCCCCAGAGCCTCGAAATGCCCCACAGCGATCAGTTCTACTCCCAAGCCGAACAGGTCTCGCAGACAGGAGCCTATGACAGAGGCTATCACCAGCGCATGAAGGAGCAGCAAGATGTAAGCCTCAAGCTTATCAATTGGCCCCAAGAATGCCATGCGATCGATGTCTAGCTCATGCCCCCCTGCTAACCGTTGCTCAGATGGCCTTTACTCCGCTCGTCTCTCCTGCGGTAACACCTCTGGATCCTCACTTTTCCATGGACAATGCCTTCACGGTTCCTGGCGCCTACTTTAGCCCACTTACATCGCCAGCTCTTATTCCGCAAAATGATAATGTTGGAGTCTATGAGCGTCGCCATACACACACAAACAACTCGCCAGTCGAGATGGACCTCGAGAATTTGGCCCCGCCCGTTGCAGCTCCCCTGGACATAATCAAGAAGCCGAGGACCAAACAGCCACCTAGGTCAAGGGCAAAGGCCAGTATTCGCAGCTCGCCCATTGTTAAAGCACAGCGGCGAAAGATAGGCCCCAGTCCGGCCATTGTTTCCCAGGTCCTCAATGAGGTGGATGAGAGTAACAATGGCGTTTTCCTTCCCATGCCCGCAAATTCAACAGACACTTCAGCAGAAGAGAACTCATCAGTGTCTCCCGAAGCTCTCACGGAGATGCCCCCGCCCCCGATCCCAAACAGGAGATCGACGAGTAAATCGCCATACATTAAAGCCCAGCGATCAGGCCAACAGACACCCACCTCAGCTCCCGCTGACGCGCACCCGGCTCCAGCAACACCGGCCTCGCTCATGAAGCTGCCAGCATCCAAGGCGAACAAACAAGCCACTGGTCATCACGAGCCTGCTATTTCCGAACACATCGAGTCCCTCGAGCTACCTGAATCGGTTTCTAACAAGCCCCTTACCCCGATCAGCTCAAGTGCATCTGTGCTATCTCCCCCGGCAGAGGCCATTTCTGGTAGAAGGTCCAGCTTCCAGCCCCTGCCATCCCCTGTATTCCCGAAGCCCTCCGGTCCAGCATCTGCAAGCGCCAGCCCACAGCTGGCACCCGGGTCGACGGGGCCCTCTGCCAGGAAGACTCCCCAACTTGCTCCCCGGTCAAGCAGAAACCGGACTGGATCGGTTCAAGGGTCACCCGCCTTGTTGCCGAAAATCTCACCCAGTATCAAGCCCTTGCTCCCGGGCACACCTGGTATGACGTCGGCGGAGAGTGCTGCCTCACAACTGCTGGCGACAAAGTCCAACTACCAGAATATCTTGGAGGGAAATAAGGTACCAGGTGTATCTTATCCAAGCGAGCTATCGACGAATCTCACATCGAAGCGGACGTCTCACAAGATTGCCGAGCAAGGTCGCCGGAACCGAATCAACTCGGCCTTGCAGGTCATGGCAGGACTTTTGCCCGGGGGCGACAAGCCGAGCGCTGAGGAGGAAGCCGAAAAGAAGGATTCAAAGCAGGCAAATTCACAAAGCAGTAAGGCCAGCGTCGTGGAGAATGCAATTGTCCACCTGAAGAACCTTGAACAAGAAAACGTGGATTTGAAACAGGAGCTCGAGGATTTAAAGAGGAAACTCGAAGGCCTCAAGGGCACCGCCGACAGCACGTAACGAGGACGTGACTCAGAGGAGCACTTGGATCACCGTTGGATAAGGCTCAAGCAGACCAAGGCTTTTGCTTGGGATGGATCTTGTATCGAGGGTTTGTCGATTCTTGGTTGGCATTACAACTTTTGGGTGGCAGCGGTTCTTTGTTGTTATTACTGTTGTTATTGCGTTTTGGGTGGAGCGCCACGATAGATGGGCGGCTCCAGGTCACATTGGGTTGGTACATGTTGCTTTCTGGCGATACCGAAAGGAGTTGGAAGAAGGCCAGGGGTTCTTTAGGGCTGGGAAGGTAAAGCGTGGTTCGGCTGGGGGCGTGGCTGGCAAGGTCATAGCTTTGAGAGCATATGAGCTGTACACGATACTACAATAATATACCACATTAGGAAGAAGGCAAAGAAGATGTGCGTCTGATGGGCAAAGCAAGCTCAGTTTGAGAGTCCAGGGTCTTGTTGTTGACCGAGGACATCAGTGTCTAGCTGCTCCATAACCTCCACCAAAAGCTTCAAGCTCTCCATGAAACCATTGACAGCGACACGCAGCATACGATTGGTGGTGGCCTTGTATTGGACGTCGAGGAGGTGTGCATCTCGGTCGCTGGGGCCCTGCGTCGGCGCCGGGACAACGGTGAGGTGTCGCCTGACAAGTGGAGAGAGTTCAGGATCCACCTGGATGGCCTTGAGAGCGGTCGTGGCCAGTCGTGCGGTGGGAAACGGGACGTTGAGGACTCTGCGCGAGCGGAAGAGAAAAACAAGGGTTAGCTAGGTGCCGTCATGGTAGGGAACAACAACACGAGACGACGCCTCGGTCGTCACGACAGGGATATAACAATGATGAAGGAAGAGAGGGAGGGGGGAGGGGATAGCTTGCATCGAGCAGGGAAACTCGGGATCGGGAGTGGCGGCCATGGCGGTCATTGCTCAGGCATGGCAAGTGTCTCTTGTGATCGATCTTCAGCGAGCTTCTTTTTAGGATGGGTTGGTAGGTAGGCGCGACTATTGAATCGAGGGGTGTCGACGAAAGGGGAGACAGGAATGTAGCCCTGAGCTAAAAACAACACCCAAGTGCAGGGAGCGACTCTTTTCTCCCGTCTTCCCGGTTAATTTTGCTTGTCTTGAGAGAGGTTTCGCCCTGTCTTTCTGTTTTGCGAGCGCGGGGGGCTTGGATAATGGTTGGCGGTGGGGTTGATCCCGGGAGCGGTAGGGCGGCTATCTGTCATTAGCCACACCAGCCACAGCCCCCCGATAGACTTTGTGATTGTCCCCCCTGGGTAGGCGAGAGCGGCCGGTTATGCAGCCACAGGGCGGCGGCTGCTAAGGCCATGTTGCCATGACGACGGGTTGCTGGCCCACCTGCTGGGGTGCGGCTGCTGTTTTGGGCAGGGGTCTCACCGAAAGCACAGAAAATAACACAAGGCAAGAGGACCAAGTCCGTACAAAAACATCGTGGGCCCATTCCGATACCGACTTCGTCAACCACGACCTTCTCTTCTCTCACGCTTCGACATCCTTTGGTGCTTCTCTTGTCCAGCCTGGACGCCCGATCGGGTTCTTCCCCCCCCTTTTACGCCTTCAATATAACCATCAACGCCTTTGCTGCAGCTTGCCGTCTCCCCCCCCGTCACCGCTTACCTGGGTCGCCGTCTTGAAATTGCGACATCGTCACTTTCCCAACCTCCTTGATTGTGTATATTTATTGTTCTCTTTCCGACTTTCCGATCGCGACTTCGAGGGGCTCCTATCTTTCTACCCAGACGGTTCCCAATCCGAAGAAAGAAGCGCAAGCCAGTTAACCATGGCGCCTTCTACCCGACAATCGCAAAACATGGCGCAGATCATCGAGTACATCCCAGGTATGCCCGAACCACCGTGATGCCTCTTTTCATCCTCGTCCTCGTCATATGATGCCCTCTTGGTTGTCCTGGGCCATGTCGCATTGTTATGCCGTCCTGTCCCCGGCGCCGTTCGAGGGCCCACACTGCATCGACGACGTTGATCTCAACGTCAACATTGCCTACCCGGTCACGGTGCTAAACTATGTCCCAGAACGTCTGTATCTCGCATCTTATACCCAGCCTCCCACCGCCGAGACGCCCTTCCCCTACCCTGCGGAACCAGCCTCTCCCAAGAAACGAAGCCAGCGCAGCGCAGCCGCCCCTACCCCGCTCGCCAAACCGAAGAAGACGCCTTACTACTTCACTGTCGACGACATTCTTCTCTACAACGCTTTCCACCATGACTTTGGCCCGTTGCACATTGGTCACCTGTACCGATTCGCGATCCATTTCCATGACATCCTGGGCGCCAGACAGAACAAGGACCGCCCTGTTGTGTTCTGGAGCGCCGCTGATCCAAGAAGTGAGCCAATTCGTTGACATTGCGCGCATCGCAGAGACACTAACAATGAGAAAAGGTCGTGCCAATGCCGCCTGCATGCTCGCGTGCTACATGGTCCTCATCCAGAACTGGCCTCCTCACCTGGCCCTGTCCCCAATTGCGCAGATTGATCCTCCGCTGATGCCCTTCCGAGATGCGGGTTACAGTCAGGCCGATTACGGCATTAGTGTTCAGGATGTTGTTTACGGAGTGTGGAAGGCAAAGGAAGAGAAGTGCTGCGACTTGGACAACTTTGATCTGGAGCAGTATGAACGGTACGAGCGGGTCGAGCATGGAGACTTCAACTGGATTACTCCCCACTTTCTGGCATTCGCCTCTCCCCAGCACACCCCGATTGCCAAGATCACGGAGGGATCTGAGTTGTACCCGTTGCTGCCGCGAACGCACGCTGCTGTGGACGCTCATCCTACCTTGCCTCAGCCTTTCAAGAATGTGTTGAAGCACTTCTCTGATAAGAGCATTGGCCTGGTGGTGCGGCTCAACTCGCAGCTCTACTCCCCCTCATACTTTGAGGCCATGGGTATTCAACACCTCGACATGATCTTTGACGATGGCACATGCCCCTCGCTCACAACCGTCCGCAAATTCATCAGGCTCGCTCATGAGACCATCACGGTTAAGAAGAAGGGAATTGCCGTCCACTGCAAGGCTGGTCTTGGCCGAACAGGTTGCTTGATTGGCGCCTACCTCATCTACCGCCACGGCTTTACTGCCAACGAGGTCATTGCATTTATGCGCTTCATGAGGCCCGGCATGGTGGTTGGCCCCCAGCAGCACTGGCTTCATCTCAACCAGGGTACCTTTAGGGAGTGGTGGATCGAGGAGCGCATCGAGCGCAGGCTCAGGAGGGAGATGGCTGCTGCCAACCCCATTCCCAGCACACCAATCCGTGCCATGCAAAAGACGACACTGCGGAACGGCCAGACTTCGACACCCCCCAACCGAAGTCCTTCGAACCGCACACCGCTGAGCGAGGTTGACCAGGACCGCAATAACATTGGGGTCCAGGAAGACTATCTGCCAGCGCCTACGCCAGGCCAGCCACGTAAGACTGCTCGGGATCGTCACCATCCTTACCAGCGCTCAACTTCTGGCGGGTCTGGTAACGATGAGCTGCAAACTGTTGAGCAAGAAACGGAGTTTGTGGCCATGCACCGTCAGACACATGGCGCCGAGGTGGATGATGAATTGCACATGCGGGTGCGCAGTCACCAAAAGACGTCACAATCGCCAGGCCGCAGTGAGAAGATGAGGTCTATCAGCCAGACGACGACTTCAATCTACATGATTGATAACGATTCGTCACGGGATGCGGAGAACATCGGCTCTGTGCGGACCAAGTATGTTGACCGGGCTGCTACCGCCCCTGGTGTCCTCCCCAAGGTTCGTGGCAGCAGGCGCCAGGGCGAGTCCCCTCTCCGAGCCAAGGAGACTGCCGGTATTCGCAAGACCAGCGGCAGGGTGGGCAGCGCCAACCACGCGACATCGGCGACAGCGGCCTCGACGGCTCGCAAGGTCTCTGGAGCTTAGAAAGCGCCCAGGGCGGAGCGAGCGCAGCCGCAGCGCAACAGGTTGTACGAAGGTACACCACAGTCATGACTCACGTACGTCACGAGCGATCTCATGTCCTGCATGCATTGGCGTTTCAGGCTCGAAAGGAAATGGACGGGTATTTGTGTTTGAGTGTCCAGCCGATTCTTCTCGCGATTGCTTCTCTTGAGCGTTGGCATATCATTTATCGTTGCAAGCCACGAAAGGTGTTCGAATTACCAGCGTCCAAGCATCAACTCGACCGTGTTGTTGAATAGAATTGTTTGGCCTTGAAGGTCCGAAGAGGAGAGGCATGATTGAAGACGACGTCAGTGTCACTTCAGAGGGGAAGAACCGGGGCATACCGGAGTTTCAAGTTGCGATGGCGTACAGGAAAGGGAGTTTTGAATTTTGCTATTGTGTATTGATTTGTTATGAACCGGGCGAAGGCATTACATTGGGTTTCCGTCTTTCGTATGCCGAGAGAGAAGCATTGAGGAAGAGGGGAGGCAGCGGACTTTTACGACTATTATATATACATTTCAGAGAACTGAAATAGACTGCTATACTTGTTCATTCTTGGTCTGAGACTCTCGGGCTTTGTTCTACTTCATCTTTTGTTCATCAAAATTCATGCGTATATGCAGAATGTAGGCATTCGTTCTCTTTAAATGTCTTGGTGTCATGTCGTTTGTTCGTTCACTTCACTTCACTTCATGTCATCATACTTTGATGCCCTCGAGGGCTGCCACAACCTCCTCCATCACCTTGGTGGCCTCAGCACTGGTCATTTCCTCACTCACGGCTAGGCACTTATCCACGACATGGCGGTATCGACGGCCGACTTTGCTTCCCAGGCCAGGGACAAGCCCAGCACGCACCACCTTGTCGCGCCAGCGGTCAGCAGAATAGTGCGGCTTGTGATAGGCCTGCAGGATCTTCCACAGCCCGATCTCGAGGAGCACCAGGCCCAGGCTGTAGATGTCCATGGGTTTGCAGTGGGCAAGGCCGCGCAGGGACGCCGGGTGCCGGTGAAGGGTGGCGATGGACGGGTTGCGGGGCGCGACGGACAGCGCCGTGTCAAAGTCGGGCCGCGAGGCGTCGAAGCCCGTGAGGTAGGGCCGCTGGATGTCCGGGACAAGGGCGGCGGCGACGGTGGGCGAGTGCGCCGAGGTGGAGAAGGCGGAGGGGAAGAAGAGGATGTTTCCGCTGCAGAGGCTCTTGTGCAGCCAGTCGAGGGAGTGGAGGGACCACAGGGCGACGGCGAGGGTGTGAGCCAGGCGGACGCGGTCGTCGAGGTCCGGGGTCTTGAGGTCCGGGCTGGCGATGAGGTCGTGCAGCGTCGAGAAGGACGGCCAGGGCGCCTTGTACACGAGGCCGTAGCGGCAGCGGGAGGCGTCGTCGACGTAGCCGACGCAGTCGATGCTGTGGAGGTCCGGATGACACTCCGAGGCCGAGTGCATCATACGGGCGAGATCATCCAGACGGCGGACGTGGGCGACACGCTCGTCGACGTTGTCACGGTCATAGTCGACCCACTCAACGACGACGTCGCCGGCGGTCTCGTGACGGGCCACGCAGCGACTGCTCCGGCCGGACCGGGCGTCCTCGTCGGAGAGGTCGAGCGCGGGACGGGGCACCTTGAGGGCAAATGTGGGCTTGAAGGAGGCCTGAGGCCGGGCGTCGAGGTTGATGCGGAGCTTCTTGAGGTTGGCCGAGGTGGTGAGCTTGGGGTAGATACCGTTGGAGGCCGTCTCGAGGAGCGACAGCTGGGTGAGGTCGCGCTGGGCCGACTCGAGGAGCTGGTGCGTCCACGCGCGCTGGAAGGACGGGAGGTGCGAGAGCGGGAAGAGGCGCTCGAGGCCGTCGTTGAAGTCTTGGAGGTTTAGTCAAGATGCTGCGTCAAGTTGCGGCTGCTGGGGTATACCTCTTAGGTCCTTGAGCAGGTTGGTGAACTTGTCTTTGTCTTGTGCAGTGTTAGCTAATCGCCTCGTGATATAGTACGAGAAACTCACCTGCTATCACCCACTTGGCCCGCAGACCGAGATCCTTTCCCCAGCTCCTCTCGCTAGACGCACTCGACGTCTTGCTCAGCCCATTCGCCCTCGGGCCCTCATCATCTTGAAACCCCTGTCTCGACGGTGACGGCGACGGCGACGGCGACGGCGACTTGGATCCCTTTGCCTTGCGCGCCTTGACCTCCAAGCTCCCGCTCCTCTCATCCACGAGCCCATACCTATCCTTGAGCTTCCTAAAGTCCGTGACCGCGCTGTGGAGCTCCCCGAGGATCTGCAGCGCCAGACTCCTCAGCTGCGGGTTCCTGGTGCTGTCGAGATGGGCCTCGAGCCTCCCCTCTGCAACGCCCCAGTCCCGGCCCCAGACGACGAGGCGCATCTCCTCGATGCGCACTTTGCATAGTAGCCGCTGGCTGTCCGTGTCGAGGTTGGCCGCTGCGGTGAAGAAGCCGTAGGCCTTGACGCAGCCGTCAAAGAGTTGGCCGAGCACGCCTACCACGCCGAGCGCGGTGCCGACGGCTTCCATGGTACAGGCGGGGTGTGCTGAATCTGAGAGTTGGTGAGAGGTAAGTAAGTGGATCTTTATACATCTCAGATCAGCCACATAACACACATGACACTAGAGCTTACAGTTGGTGTGCTACAATGAGCTCATGAGATACAAAACAAAGTGTTCAGTAAACAACACGAATCCTTACGGGCTACCAGGATTCACTAGAATACTTGGTAAAATCATATATCATCAAAGTCACACATCACCTTGCGCATCTTACATATGGTGTTGACTTAGCTGCATACTAGCTAGTCGAAGCTACGTCAAATATTGAAACATGTATAAAATTCATCCACTTCATCTCTAGCTGCATTCAATGTCTTTCACCCCCCCGTGGTTGTTATGTATTTTCCGTCTTACGGGTATGTGCCAGAAACAAAAAAAAAGAGTCTTGAGACATTACATTCGACAGCAAAAGAAAGGTCTCGGAGGGAGTCGAACCCTCGCTGGCGGAATCAGAATCCGCAGTCATAACCGTTAGACCACGAAACCATGTTGTCCAATCAGAACATCTGAATGTTGAAATCTGGACGAGACATTGCCGATTATATTAGATGTTTGACCCCTCACCCAACTCCGTCGCATAAGTATCTCTAGTATAGAGCTCATTCATCTCTTTCAAGGCGAATCGGAATACTAAAGAAACCCACATTTCTTGTCGTCCTATGACTGACGCCGATGGTAATTGAGAACTGCGATTTCTATTATAACATATATCGAAGCTGATCTATCCTCAGACAGATCCTAAAGTCAACCTCGGTATTGTCGCCTTCCTCTTGTACCCTTAGTCATTCATCAATGGCTGGAGGTCATTGAGAAGTGAGTGTTCCTAAATCTGATACCTCCTTGTTAGCTTGAATATTATAAAACATTAGCTATATTTAGGTAATTAAAGTAAATCCAAGTAAATTAGAACCCAAGGTTTATGTAAGGATTGTTTTTACTTAGACTATGCCTCTCAATGGGTGTTAAACTAGTAAGTGAAGCTGTTTATTGTGTTTTCTCTGGATGCGGCGCTCATTTACTCACCAACCTTGCCAAAGCGCAAGTAGACTAGCTATAACGCGATATAGAAGTATTTCAGATTCACCAGCTTTTAGAGGTGCAACACCAATAGGGCCAGATACAAAACGTTAGTCCTTGATATCTAATAGGATACTAAATACCTGCTGACCCTGAAAACCATCACCCTAGGGTAGTGATACAAGTACTAACCATCACTGAGAAGTTGAATTAACTGCCTCTCTACGTCCTCCTTATTTAAGACAATTAGGTATATCCATCACGAATCTATTTTCTCCTAGGTATTAATTCGTTCTTAGTGACTACTCTCATCCCGCCATTTCCCTTTATCATTCTCTTCTAACTCACATCCGACTGTCTCCGTCAAGATACTCTATGACTAAATTCAATGCCCTCTTCTCATTATTTTGATATAGACAATCTTGGCAGCGAATCGCTGCTTTATGCAAAAACCATGTACTTCCTGAAAACGAAATGCTCACTGCAACATCTGCTGCATCGCGTTTAGCCTATAGCTCTCCCTTCGCTCCATCAACTGAGAGTGTCGCCCGCTGTCGACAATCTGGCCGCCCTCGACAATGAAGATCACGTCGGCCTTTTGAACAGTGTGCAGTCGGTGAGTGATGGCCAGCACTGTTGTGCCTCGCGACGCCCTCTCGAGACCCTCCTGTAGTGCCGCCTCACTGGCAGCGTCCAACGCGCTGGTGCTTTCGTCGAGGAGCAGGAGGCGAGGGCGACGGACAAGAGCGCGCGCAATGGCGAGACGCTGTCTCTGACCGCCAGACAACCGAGAAGCCGAAGGACCACACTCAGTATCGTATCCATCGGGAAGGTCTGCAATCACATCGTGGATGTTGGCCAGGCGGCAAGCCTCCTCGATTTCGGCATCAGTGGCCTCATGGCCCGGCGGGGCGCCCAACCCGACGTTGAACCGAACGCTGCCATCAAAGAGGGCTGGTTCCTGTGGTACCAGGGCAACAGTGTCTCGGAACGAAGTAGGAAGCTTGGAGATGTCCTGGTCGTCGATGAGGACGGCACCTGAGGTGGCCTCGTACAGCCGCTGGACGACATTCATGATGGTAGACTTGCCGGCTCCAGAAGGACCCACGAGACCGCAGAACTGGTTCGGCGGAAGCGTGAATGAGACGTTGTCCAGGATCGTGACGTCTGGGCGGCTCGGGTAGGCAAATGATACATTCTTGAACGTCACCCTCGAGCCGCCCCGACGCTGGTTGTCCTGGAAGTTGACAGGCTTCGCCTCTCCGGCAGCCTCGATATCTTCACCAGACTTTGAAGGATCACTTCCTGGCTTGCCTGTATGGGTACTGGACCCCAGGTTCACCACTGTCATGACTCGAGACAAGGCTAGACGAGCACGCGAGAACTCGGGAGCGAGAGCAAACATGCCGCTCCAGAGCTGGGCGCTCGTCAACATGGCCACAAGGATAATGAGAAAGTCCTTTTGCGTGTATTCTCCCTTCATGATAAGCTGCGAGCCCCACCAATAGGCCAAGGCATTGATAAAGGTGCCGGTCGTGTACGAGATGGCGAGCCAGATGTTGGTTGTCATCGAAGCGCGCACTACCTGCTTCCTGGGGGGTTTCAGAAGGCGTGCAAAGCTTTCCATGTATTCATTTTCGAGCGACAGAACAGCCACAGTCCTGATTGACTGAATTGCCTCAGTGGCAAGCGACGTGGCTGTGGAGAAAGCCTCGCGGTGACGCTCTTCGTAACGCGCCAGCATGCGCAACTGCATGAAACCCGATCCAAGCAGGATGGGAAGTGTGACCAGACATACCAGAGCAATCTTCCAGGCAAAGATATGAGAGATGACGATGGAAAGGACAATGTTGATGAGGACGGCAAAGACTGTCCCAAACGTGGAGCCACTAAAGGCCCCAACCGACATGGCGTCCTTGGTGATGACAGACAGCAGACTCGTCGGGGTACGTCCTTCAGACTGATGCCAATGGATACGCTGCTCGAGCAGGGATCGGAATGAGAGGACGCGAATGCTGTAAAGGAGCTTCTCGGCAACGATGCCAAAGCCCCACCAGGCAAAGAAGTTGGCGATGAGTTCGATGCCTGCGAGCATGAAGAACATGCCTGCAAAGAAGCTTCCCAGGGACCGAATGCGCTCGACCGTGGTCTGGCAAGGGTTGAGAGCACCGACAGTGAAACCGAAGATGATACCCGAGCCGGAAAAGGTAGCTCCAACGAAGACGGCGCCGACCATGGCGAGAACGAACCAGCCAAGAGATGGCCGAATCAACCAGACGATACCCTTCATAACGGAGCTGAATGGCTTGGCGACATCAAGCTCCTGGTCCTTGACCTCCTCTACCATTTTCGGCTCTTCGGCCTTCTCCTTGTCCGCGGGTGGTGTCTCGGCGTCAACCTCGAGCTTAGACTCGGCAATTTCATCCTTTTCGTTCAGATGAGCATCACCCCTGAGAGTCGACGCGTCGATGGACACGCCCGAGACAGATCCTGCATCGCCCGCATGTGCGCTTCCCACCGACTGCAGCTTGGCCATGCGGTGGAACTCGCCGTCCTCTCTGGCCATGAGGTCGTTGTAAGTTCCCTGCTCGATGACCTTGCCAGCTGACATGACGACAATGTTATCGGCGTTACGAATAGTAGACAGACGATGTGCGATGGAAATGATGGTACGTTTCTCGGCAGCGGCTCGCTCGACGGCGAGCTGAATCCTCTTTTCGCTGGCAGAGTCAAGGGCTGCCGTCGCCTCGTCGAGAACGAGAATCTCGGGATCACGAATCATAGCTCGAGCAAGTGCAATACGTTGTCGCTGGCCACCACTCACGAGGGAGCCCTTGGGACCTGCGGATGTGCCATAGCCGGACTCGAGGCCGTCAATGAAGCTGTGTGCATCAGCCTGCTCTGAAGCGCGGTGAATCAATTCAGCGAGTTCAGCAAACTCAGGCCCCAGGGACCCTGCTGAAGAGAGCGATTCCTTGCCCTTGGTGCCTAGTTTGGCGAGCTCGGGGCCGTTGAGTAGCTTCTTCAAGTGCTGGTGGACGGGTTTGGGAGAGTTGACGAGTCCGAGGGCAATGTTTTCCAGGATCGAGCGGTCAAGGAGGGAAGGTTCCTGCTGGACAAAACTGATGAAGCTTCGGACAGACTTCACATTGAGCTCGCGCAAGTCGTGACCTTCGAGCTCAACGGCGCCCTCTGAGGGATCATGAAGACGTGCAATCAGGGCCGCAACGGTGGATTTGCCACTGCCTGAAAGACCAACGATAGCGGTATACTTTCCGGCAGGGAACTCCAGGTCCACGTTTTGCAGTACGGGCTGGCCAGGGCGTGAGGGATACTCGAAAGAGACGTTGTGGAAGGCGAGTGACTTTGCCGGGCTCGGCGGGAGAACGATACCGGCGTCCGAGGTGCCGTCAATAGCGGAGGGAGCGTTGATATCTTCCATAAGGCGCTGGTAAGCAGCCACAGCGCCTCCTAGGAAGGGCAGGGAGGGAGCCATTCCACCCAGCATGACGCACGCGTCGATGAGAAGGTAGACGATGGCGTAGATCTGACCGACGCTGGCGTTGCCACCATCTTTAGCCGCAGAGTCGGCGATGAGCTTGCTGCCCTGCCAAAAGGCCAGGGCGTTCCCCGAGTAAGCAATAAAGTAGAGCATACCGGTCTGGACAGCGGCGATAGAAGCCCTTACAATGGCGTGCTTCCGGGCGAGGGCCATGTGTTCAGAGAACTTGGCCTCGAGACGGGGGGCAGCGCCAAAAGATTGGACAACAGCAACGTGCGAAAGTGCCTCGGAGGCGATGGACGCGGCCGTGGCGGCAGCGTCGTTCTGACGTGCGGCGAACTTGCCTAGATATCTCCCACCGAGGATACCAGAAAGGAGGAAGGCCGGCAGCATAGAGACAAGCATACCAGCAAGCCTAGGCTGCTGAGTAAAGGCAATGACGAAGACGGTGATGAAGAAGCTGATGGTGGTGATGATGTTGCCCACCTTCTCCGATGTACCAGCCTGGACGGCCGTGATGTCGCCGTTGAGACGGCTCGACACCTGGCCCGAAGCACCGCGGATGTCAAAGAAGTCTGGCGGCTGACGCAGGAGAGCCGAGACATAGCGAGTGCGCAGGCGCTGGGCGAGGCGCTGGCTGATGATGTTCCAGCAGGTCAAGTGGCCGTAGATGAGGGCGAGAGCAATGGCACCGATCCAGGCCGTTTGAATGACCTTGTCGTTGATGGAAGCCTCGTATGCGAAGGGGTCCTGGGCAGCGCTTTCGGGACCGGAGGCATCACCATCAGCTGCGCATGTTGCACCGTTGAAGTTGTCGATGAGCTGACCGAACAGGACACCCATGAGCGGGAAGGGAACACCAGCTGCGGCGGCGCAGAGGGTGCCAAAGACAATGAGGAAGACATCGACCCATGTTGGCGATACGGCAAAGAGGAGCTCGACATAGACGAAGAAGCCCTTGAATTTCTGTAACCGGATTAGACGACGTCCCTAGATTTACCTCGAAGCTGAACTGGAAGAAACAAACTTACAGAAAAGAGGCTCTTTGGCTTCACGGTGCCCGTAGCCGCCTTTTCGGGCGCGGCGGCCATGATGTTGGCTCACGTTCGCAGCAGACCGGAACAGATAGTCCAACTGTTCGGGCTGATCTCTACAGTATAGGGACACGAGTAATGATGGACAACGAAAGAATGAGGTGACCACTTATGAGAGAAGTAGTTGAACCGATCCTAGGAATCAACATCAAGAAACAAAGCACAAGGGGAAGAAAGATAGAACAGGAAGCAGCCGAGTCGCGTATCGTCGTCGACGATCAACGCTAGGTATCTTCACCACAAGACCGATATAGGAGCAGAGATCTCGTCATGCAAGTACTATAGTGCAAGTACGTACGTACCTAGTATGCACATTTGCACGGTAGCGGTCTGTACCGGCGAGCATGGGGGAGGGGCAACATCATGTTCATGGATCATGATATGTCAGTTTGTGAAGCCGCAAAGCCCATGTTTCGCAGCTTGAGACGGGAGATGAGTAGCGGCCCACCAAAGCCGCGATAGAACAAGATCGGCGCTTCTAGTCTAGACAAACTGGTCGTGCGTGGGAGGCAAAGACGGAGGAGAATCCGAAGAGTGCACGCACGTGAGTGTCATGGGTGGGATATTGAGGGAAAAGGAAAAATACCGCGGGGGAGCATTAGTCAAGGGAACTCGAAGGGAAAAAGGACCAGGACCTGGCAGACACTGACTGTCAGGTGCCACCGTGGACGCCAGATATCACCAGCAGGAAGGCGCGGACCCCCGGCGATCTGAGGCGGACTTTGCCTCGTCTTTCTTGCGGTCCGTAGCAGGAGCAGGGGTCAGGGAAAGAGCGTGGTATGTCCCTATTTCCAGAAGGAGTCAAGGCCAGAGACACAAGGTTTTCTCGGCCGGAGGGACGGCATCAAGGATCAGATAAGATGGGCCGATTGATAAGATGTAGCGCCAAGCATCTAGGTCGCCCAGAGAGGTCTGTGCTGTAACAGGACGGGCGCACGCAGTCTGGCAGTTTACGGGGGGTATCGGGGTCCGACCGCAAGTCTCAGTCGAAAAGTAAGCGCAGCACCATAGTGGAGTTGCGATCGTCCGGTTTCCTTCCTGTCTCTGAAGGAACATGGCAAGGGTTTCCTTGGGGTGGTTTGTCGTTGGATGTCTTGGCAGGCTTCGGCATCTCCAAATGCGTCATGGCCCAATGGACACCCGTGCTCTACGTAGTACGCTAGGGGATAGGTGCCGGGGTGCACCTGAGAGAGCCGCGAAGGCAATTGGGCCATGCAGTTCTGGTAAAAAGCCGCATTGTGGAGAGACGGTGGGATGCCTTCCAAAGCCAGTTAGCCAGGGCCTACTCCGTATACTACGGAGGAATAAGGGGCTGGCCTAGGTGCCGCGGGCTGGCTGGTCGGAGAAAAGGCCGGTGGCTGTTTTAAGCTTATATCAGCGGCACTTGGCTTTTGTTTGAACCCGGCGCCCAGAGTTGCAAAAACCGCGCTCTGTAGATCGCTCCGTGCAGATCGTCCGACCCTTTGGTGAGCCTCTGGGTATTGTAACACTGTACGAGGCTAGCATCAGCGATTGCAGGGCTGCGTACCCTGTGGTCGTTTATCTCATGAGCCAGGGAGTTGTTCTGCGCTAGGAGACGAGGATTCAGTGCGTGATTGGGTTGCGAGGAATTAAAGTTGCACTATGGAAAGACAAGGCAAAGGAAAAGGTGGGAACGCCATGGCGGCCGGATTCCGTCTTCTGGTGTGATCTGGTGTGATTGGAGTGTTGCTTTTGCACCTTGTCGAGTGCTCGAGACAAGGATATGGGCCAAAGGACGGCGGGGGCCTCTTTGCCTCTCCCGTGCTGGGTCTGCAGCTCAAGAATCCTGACGCGGGACAGGGAGATGCCAAGATGGTGATCTTGTCTGCGCTGCCATGGAATCTTGGTTTCACTGGCCTCTGCAGCGGCAGATGTACCCCTCCGATGATCAGCGGCGGGTTGAGTGATTGCGAGATGCCTCGCAACATATAAGAGGGCCCAAGTGGACGACGATCGAGCATCGGGACCCGGGAGGATATAGTCGAGTAGAAACCACACATAATCCTCGTCCATTACTTCATAATTCATAAATAACCGCCATCATGAGCCAGGCGACGCTGCACACACAACGCCTCAAGTTGGTGCCCCTCGCGGCAGAGCACCGAGACTACGTCTACCAGCTGGACTCGGACCCCAAGGTCATGAAGTACATTGGCTACGGCAAGCCACTGGACGCCAACGACTCGGCCATTGTGCTCAAGCTGCTACTCGAGACGGCATCCATGGGCCCGGGCCTGGGGTGCTGGGCCGCCTTTGCCGGGGACAACTTTATCGGCTGGTGGGTGCTCGCCGCGAGCCAGACCGACGACACACCACCAAAGACCAACACCAAAAGGGTCGAGTTCGGCCTGCGGCTGCTGCCCAAGTTCTGGGGCCAGGGGTACGCCAAGGAGGGCTCGCGCGTCGTGGTCAAGCACGCGCTCGAGGACCTCGGCGTGAACGAGGTCTTTGGCGAGACCATGGCCGTCAACGAGGGATCGCGGGCCATCATGTCAAAGATTGGGCTCAAGCACGTGCGCACGTTCCACAACAAGTACGACGACCCGCCTCCGGGAATCGAGGAGGGCGAGGTGGAATACCGGGTCACCAAGGACGAGTGGGTGTTGGCGAACTAGACGCCTTGGCCCAGGAAACAAAACAGTAATATACCCCAAATGTGAGATCATGTGCTCTTTTGATTGTCATTGGCAGCTCAGAGCCAACGTGATGCTGTGACATGTTGCAGGTCTCCCGCGATCGAGCGTAGAGTCAGTGTAAATCAAAAAGGACGGGACGGATATATCGGCATCCGTGATGCCGCAATCTGTGGCAAAGCTGCTTGCCGTTGGCGCCTCGACCTTGGAGATCGCCAAGATCGGTCTCGGACAGTCGCCGGCCTTATTGAAGACACCATGACTTGATTATTTGTAACAGTTAGCGTTTGGTTTTGTGCTGGTTGTATCGTCGCCGCCCACGCCGGGACAAGGCTGGTGGCATCTTCCACACGTACACTATTCCACGGATATCTGAGGCCTCTTTTTTCTCTTTCTTTTTTTGGGCTCCCAAGTCCGCGTGGGGGACGAGTGTTTGACGCGAACCGTAAGCCGACCCCGAGAACGTGCACAAGCAACGGGAGATCGGAGTTGGTTGCTCCGTGGCCTTTGATGCTGCTGTGGATGGCGGGTTTGCCCGTGGGGGATCCATCTGTTGGTTGTGCGTTGTCTTGGCAGAAGGCGGGTGTGGCTGGATATGGATGTGATCAGCCATTCCGGGCATAGCTAGGGGATAAGCTATATCGACTCGAGAGGCTGATTGGACGATGGAACTGCTGTTTGGGGGAAGCACATGGTGGGAACTCGCCAAGGGCAACCCCGGACCAGGTGAGAGTTAATACAGCTCTAGCTATCACTTACCCGCAGAATACGGATCTAAATCTGTTACAGTACGGATACTCAGTGCCCTTTTCGCTCTCTCACCGGCCGATCCTTTAGGCCAAGCAGGCCAAGCAGGCCAAGATGTCCGAGACCTCTGGGCTCAGGTCGCTACCGACTCGTTGGTCCGAGGCAAGCCAGAACCGAATCACCCTCGACGCCTGTTGTTGGCCCTGATCGGGCCATCAGATTAGATAAAAAATTTCACATCTTCCGATCTCGGGAGATCCCCCACTCGTTTGCCACCTTGTAAAGCGATTCTCGACTGTCGGCAAGGGCGGAAAAGCAGCCCATTCCTAGCTAAATCCCACGACGACTTGTCCTGGGCTTTCAAGTCTAGAGCCAGCATGGAGCCGCGTCCCAGCTCGCGGGCGCCGGCATCTGATATCCAGCATAAACCCCTGCGATATAGGTAGTAGTAGAATCGGGTTTAAATATCCATCCCTCGCTCTTCCTTTCCCCCCCTTCTGATCATCCCTCTCGTGGCATGCAATCCACGGTTACATCGTGTCAGCCCCAGCAGTCAAGGTATCAACAATGTCCATCCTCGACAAGCTCCGTGGCCGCAACTCGGCCAACTCGGACCACGACAACAGCGATGTCGTGACCGACACCGTCGTCAACACTGACAAGGAGACATCTGCTGGCCTTCCCGACCAAGTCGACCAAGGCCACGAGTCTTCGGCGCCCAGCGAGGATGTGCAGAATGGTGTTCAGGAGATCCAGGCCATCACTATTACCTGGGGCAAGAAGTCGCTAGCAGCTCTGCTGTGTCTGTATGTCTCTCCTCTCTGCCTCGCATCTCATCTATCTCGTCATGGCTAACACGCTTCTCTCGGCAGTATCTGGCTTCTGTTCTTCACCAGTGGAATGCGCCTCTCCATCTTCACCAGCACGCTACCCTACCTTACTTCGGAATGGGCGGCTCACTCACTCCTCAACACCATCTACATCGTCTCGGGCGCCATGACATCTGCCTGCTACATCCCCATGGCCAAGGCTCTCGATGTCTGGGGCCGTGCCGAGGGCTTCCTCCTCATGGTTGCCTTTGCCACTCTGGGCATGATCATGATGGCCGCTGCCAACTCCCTCGCCACCTTTTGCGCCGCCCAGGTAAACCAGGCCTTTTCTCAAGCCAGCTGTCGCGAATGCTAAACCCGTCCCTAGATCTTCTACTCTGTCGGCTTCAACGGGTTGATCTACTGTGTCGGTGTCCTTGCCGCCGATGCCACCAGCCTGAAGAATCGAGGTCTCGCTTTTGCCTTTACTTCGTCGCCTTACATGATCACCGCCTTTGCCGGATCAAAGGCCGCCGAGGCCTTCGTCGTGAACGTCAACAACTGGCGATGGGGCTTCGGCTGCTTCTGCATCATCTTGCCCTGTGTTTCTATTCCTCTCTACGGTATCTTGAAGTACCACCTTCACCAGGCTATGAAGTCTGGCGTCATCCACAGACACAAGAGCGAGCGCACCCTTGCTCAGAAGCTCAAGTACTTTGTCGTCGAGTTCGATCGTAAGTACCCAATACCGCAGCTGCTTTTATAGCTGGCCGAATGCTAATCCTTACGGTTCCACAGTCATGGGCATCTTCCTCTTCGGTGCCGGCCTGGTTATCTTCCTGCTGCCCTTCAACCTCGCTGCTATGGCCCCTAAGCAGTGGAAGACCGACTACATCATTGCCATGCTCGTCGTTGGCTTCGTCTTGCTCGTCTGCTTCGGCCTGTGGGAGTACTTCCTCTCTCCTCGACCTTTCCTCAGGGGCAAATTCCTTACCGACCGCACCGTCGTCGCCGCATGCCTCATCGATATGACCTACCAAGCCTCGTATGCCACCTGGAACCACTACTTCCAGTCTTTCCTGCAGGTCGTCTGTAACCTCACCGTGTCCGAGGCTGGATACGTCAACTCTACCTTCCAGGTCGTCTCGGGTGTTCTCCTCTTCATCATCGGCTGGGGTGTCCGCAAGACCGGCTACTTCAAGTGGCAGTTCTACTGGGCCGTTCCCCTCTACGTCTTCGCCCTCGGTCTCATGATGCACTTCCGTCAGCCCAACCAGTACATCGGTTACATTGTCATGTGCGAGATCTTCATCTCCATGGGTGGATCTGTCTTTATTCTCATCATGCAGTTGGCCGTCCTCGCTGCTGTCGAGCACCAGTACGTCGCTGCTGCGCTTGCCACGCTCTATGTCTCTGGTGGTATCGGCAGCTCTATCGGCAGTGCCATCTCTGGAGCTATCTGGACAAACACCTTCTTGCCCGAGCTTATGCGCACTCTCCCGGAGTCTGAGCTGCCCAACGTGGCTTTGATCTATGGTGACCTTGTCACCCAGCTGTCCTACCCTGTCGGAAGCGAGACGCGTATCATTATCCAGAAGGCCTATGGTTATGGCCAGATCAGAATGCTCGGCGCCGGAGTCGGTATTGCGAGCCTGTGCTTCTTCTGGACCGCCATGATGAGAAACATCAATGTCAAGAAGACCAAGCAGACCAAGGGTGTCGTCTTCTAGACGAATCGATGCCCAGAGTTTTGGACATTGTGTTGGGCAAGACACATGCAAAAACATATAATATGTTGTGACTATTTCTAGGGGGCAGAGTATGCACAAATGGATTGTTTGTTAACTAATATCACAAAGACGAGTTTGTCGGATCAAAGACAATTCGTCAACGTCTGGTTGTCGTGCTCGAACGTGTTCTGCTGTGACTCTCGTAAGCTCCAAGACCGTGGCCAAGACCGAGGCCAAGACCGAGGCCAGTGGTTGACTGGTCTTTACTCTACCTCGGGCATGTACGCGCATAGTCTGCCTATGGGAGTGCCATGGATGTCTTGTTTGGGCCTGTCCCTCTGGAGTTCATACCCCAAGCTCATCCTTCCTCACACTCGCTATAGGTAGCTGTCGTTCGACGTTCAGAACCACCCGCGACCGCAAAGTTACAATCGGGGCCTGTAGTTGCTTGCAATGCATCTTTTCCAAGTGCAGGGCGAGCTAGTTTGTTGGCAGGCGAAGCGTTTGCTTTATGTCTCCGCGATCCAAAGACGACCACCAGACGTGACCATGCCTCTCTACCTCTGCTCAAACGAACGCACGCCGTCGTTTATTATATCTTGGTAATATGTTATGTCTGCGGAGTAAAAATATCATCAAGCACCCGTTCATCTTCTCGACTCGGGGATGCTAACCACACGACATGTTGTTGTCAGAAAACGGATGTGAAGACGACCAATGCCAAATGTCCATTTCATATCTTTATCCATATCTTCATCCATCTGGCCAACTATAGAATCAACCTCTGGAATCTCCTTAAAAATCGTATCGAACCTGGTGTTCCTCTGCCGTCTCACAACTCGGTAGCGACCACCGAGGGCAACCTTTTTCTTCAGACCGTTCCCAATGTAAATAGTAAATGCCCTGCCAACGCCGGTCACCTCGGCACCCAATCTGTGCTGGGCCTAGCTCTGTCCGGCTGGACTTAGTAGACCTTCTTCTTCTCGTCGATGCTGAACTGGCCGGGACCGCTGTTGACAAGGAGGAGGAGTCCGCCGACGATGGACAGGATCTGGAAGAAATCGTACTTGGCAAAGTCCCTGTGGGGGTGGTGCTCGTGCAGCTACATGTGTTGTCAGCCATCTTGTGTTCAAAGCACGCGAACCTCGTGCGCATTGTACTTACTGTCCAGAAGTTGTTCACCAGGAGGTTGAAGATGCTCAGAATCACAACCAGAAGTGTGGCGCTGTACTTGGCCTTGAATCCAACGACAACCATGACGCAGGCAACGCCGCCGAGGCACGAGACAATGACACGCCAGAGAGACCACTGGCCGCTAAAGACGAATCCAACAAAGAGGAAGATGAGGAGGACGCGGCCAGCGAGCTGAAAATACATCTTGCGGTCCTTCTCGTCAATCTGAGGAAGACCAGCAAAAGCCTTGTTCTTGCGGACCCACGAGTCGGACAGAACCATGACGAGGCCGCCAATAACGGACAAGTTTCGGAGAAAGAAGTTGAGGTCGAAGAGGAGGCCGTAACCGAGGGCCTGGGTGATAACAACGCCCATGAGGCCAGCGACGGCGCCGTCGGAGTGTTTTCGGATGATGACGAGCGTGGAGCACGTGAACATGGCGATGATGTTGACGAGTAGGAAAATGTGCGTAATGCCGGATGGGACTGCAAAGTGTCAGAAACATGGCTCTCCCTGGTGGTGGGCAATTTGCAACATACTGTGTCGGTAGTCCCTCAGATAGAGCAGCTGGTCAGACCATTGAGTGATGATACGAAGGGCGTCCTCAAAGAAGGTGACCACGATCAGGAAGCGGCCCATGGCTGGGAGATATCTGTGAAGCAGGGCATGGGTCAGCTCTCGGTGCGCTCTGCCAAACTGGACAGCGATCGCGGCTCAACTCACGGCTTCATAGGCTCACTGATGGTGTCGAGCTGATCCTCAATCTTGCTGGTGTAGGACCGGACCACGTCCAGAAAGCCCTCACTCTGCTGGGGATCAGCGCTGGGCGCGGCGCCGTACGCGGGGCCGCCGAGGCCATAGCCAGAGTTGAATCGCTGGGACATGGCGAAGAGGTTCCGAGAGGAGGTATTCAATTGTTGTGTAGTTCCCGTACAGAGCGGCTGGGCGATGGTGAGTCGCGACGGCGGCAGTTGGTGCTGGTGATGGTACTGTTGTTGATGTTGTTGTTACAGCTGACTGTTGTCGTGATGGTCGTCGTGGGGTTGGCAAGAAAACAAGAGCAGAGACCAAGCAGCTCGAGAGCTCGCAGGATTCGTGTCTTGGACCGAGAATTGAATCAAACGGTCGGAGAAAGGGCAGTTGCAAACGGCGTTGGAGCTGGACAAACGAAGAGAAATAGGATTGAGCAAGGGCAAGCAAGGAAAGACAAGGAAAATCGAGGCGTCGAGGCGAGTTGTCCTTTGTGAGTTCCAATTGCAGACGATGACCTCAGAGTTCAAAAGAGGGAATTGTACAACGGTGTCCTTTAGTAGAGGAGAGATCCCGTGATGATGCAGGTCAACGAGGGGTGCCCACTTTTAAAGCTCCCCTGGTACCTCGGAGTTGATCGAGACCTGTGAAACAAGGCTCTGCCATGCAGCAAACAAGGTACACTTGTGCAGAGAATACGAAACGCCCTGCCTCCCGGGCATCCATCCTAAGCACACAGACCCTAGCCACCAAGACCGGGAGCTAGGGACTCCCAAGAATGGAACCTGGACGGGAGCTTTATTACAATGGACGCTATCTCAGTGGCGCACGAGCTGTCTCCGAGCCCTCTGAGGTACCTACAGGCTACCTACAGCGAGCTACTAGTGCCCGGGCTGCTCAGTAGGTTCCGTATTCTCACCACCACCTAGACTGGACAAAGAGGTGCATCCTGCTCTATCTTTGGGTTGTCTTGTCTTGCTCGTACAGTAATTACATACTTGTTGCTCGTCAGTCAGCTTATTAGTCAGTCGGTCCAACATGATACATCCTCAAACATGGTCATGCATCCCTCAACCTTCAAGACATCCATGGATCACAAGAGCTTATTCAACCCGCCCCGCCCCCATCTCATCCAGAATCCTCAACCCGCCCGTGTCATCGTACTCGACTCTCCCTTCATTGACAGCCTTCTGCATCTCTCCCCGCAATACGGTGCGCTCACCTGAGGCTGGGTCCCATTCCCAGCCTTCCTTCATCCACATCCATCGCAGATATGCCCTCAGTTCTTTGTCGTCTGGCCGAACCCTCATCCACTCGGGCTGAAATTCTGCCTCTCGCCCGCCGCCGTTCCAGTCTGTCGCTCGGCCGAGGAGCTCATCCCGGCAAAAGATTCGCCAACTGTCGATGGCGTACTTGCCTTTTGTGAGATGGCCAATCTCCCACGATTCGAGGTCATCTTCATCTTGTTGTTGCTGGTCCTCACCCGTATTCTGAATAACCTTTGCCAGAGGGTCAAAGTCTCTCTGGTCGTAATTCTTCACCTTGTAGCTCTTACCAGCCTTGGGCAGGTCGTGCAGAAAGCCTCGAGCATACTTTTGCATCATAGCCACACGATGAACTGACAGTCCGAGATGGCGTATCATGCCAATGATCTCGTCAGTATTCGCAGGGTCAGCAACGTCCTTGGGACTGGAGAAACGCTCCTTGAACTTGTACAACACCGGAATGGCCTGTAGTCCCCTGGTTCGAATGAGGAATGTCACGGCAATGAGCAGCCAGAACGGCTCGTGTGCAAAGACTTCCTGGATGAGGCCAAAGGTTGGCGACGTGAGGGGTGCGAATGGCACCGCAGATATTGTACCACGAGGT
Source organism: Fusarium zealandicum (assembly GCA_013266195.1). Taxonomy (NCBI): domain Eukaryota; kingdom Fungi; phylum Ascomycota; class Sordariomycetes; order Hypocreales; family Nectriaceae; genus Fusarium; species Fusarium zealandicum. The sequence goes on from JABEYC010000460.1 coordinate 24,495, forward strand.
GGTCGCTTCTTGATTGAAGGCTTCGTTTCTTGTGCTGATGTAAAGTATGGGGACACCATGCCGATAGACTTAACGCCCGGTACGCTCCAACTTTCCAGGGCCATTACCTGTTGTTGCGTGGACTCATTAGAGTATAGTCCTCGCGCTTGCAGAAAGCTCTGGCTCGAGGCTGCTCTGGCAGAACCACCATGCTCAGATTCTTGAGGCGCCACAGAAACAGGTGCCTGAGAACAACTGAGTGGGAATTGAGTTGGCATGCTCCACTTGTGGCTCTCTTGTGGACGTTGTTCTTGAGGTTGGTCGGACCAGTAATGAGAGGTTGTGAGACGATTCTCTGCCTTTGCGGCTGGTCGCAACAAACTATCCGAGTCACGCCGCCGCCGCCGCGATTTAACGCGTTGCCCGCGCCCATCTACAGACCCGGATGTTGACGGTGGCCGGATTGCAGGATCGCCCTCCAGTTCCTTCGCCCGAGCAATAAGCCGATCCGTGGCATACCATGGCTCAGAGTTTTGCGGAGAACTCGAGCCGTTCAGCACGCGCCAGACGTATTCAAGCACATCTTGTCCGTCCAGACTCTGATGGTCGTAGCCGCGGACTCGCCGTATGGATTCAGCGCAGTCGATGAGATAGTGCCAGTCCTGAGCGCCGGCATCCAGGCTTTTCTGGAGAAGCTGCTCAGTCTCTGCTGGTGCCCGGCCTGATTCGATGACGTCGGTGAGGAAATCAGCGGCATCCTGCCATACATCGAATGCGCAGAGTATGTCGTGGCCGAAGCGTGACCTGGCTGGGTCCGTCATGTCGATCAGTCTTGTGAGCGTGAAGGAGGATTCGATGGAGAAACTCGAGCAGATGAGCATGCATGCGCGAGTAGGGTGGGAGCAGGCATGGCCTCCGACAGAAACCGGTTCTCCAAGTTAGGTTGAATTTGGAAAGTCGGTCGACGATGACAAACAGCTGATGGGGTTGAATAGGATAAAGGGTCCAAGGTTGAGTGAATACAGGGATGTTGAGTTTATGTTGCGACTGGGAAGGATTCAGGTTGAGCATAGCTATTTCGAGATAGGATTCAGTTGCGGTTGTGGCCTGAAGCGTGATAGAGAAGCGGCTCTTTTCACGGCGTGTATCTGAGTTGCACGAGGTTGGGTTAGGCGACGGGCATGTTTCTAGTCAATCATTAACAGACATTTCAAGACTGCTTATATGGATGTATTGTTAAAACTCAGCAACGTATTTTAGTACTTATCTTCTTGATACTTTGATTTGGGTTTCCTCTGCAAGTCAAAAATCTTCTTCGGTTATAACGATGACGTTATTGTTCCATGCTTTCAAGCTCAACCTCCACGGGCTAGCTACCTACCTACTTACCTGGTAGCAATTATCTATCTACCTACCTACCTACCTACTTGGGCGGACTGCAGATATCCATGGGGACTTGCACTGCTCGTTCATAGCTTATCTCTCAGCCAAACCTAACTAAGAATATATTCTAGATACGGCACTTGGATCGAGTTATGAAAACGCACAAAAAGGGGACCACGGGCACCAAAATTGGTCCTACATACGGCGCAGAGAGGAGATGCTATCACCTGCAAGGCTTGGCGCTGGTTGCTCGGGGCAAAAATCAGTCGAGCAGGCTGGAAGAATGGAGGAAATAAGGACCTCCACGTGTCCTGGCGACTGGGTTCCAGGCGGCTGCAGTGATACCTGACTCCCTCTGCTACTACTACGTAGTAAAGTTGGGACGGGCTTGCTGCAGGGCTTGCGTTCCTCGGCATGGAAATGCCGTCCTCTTCCAATATTTACTGGGCGGCCCCACAGCCAGCTTGCACTCACCTGGTACCTCATCTTGTCTGCACAAACCACCACATCTCACCGCGAGCCTCAGGTACCGTTTGGGTACCCTGCTGCCTCTGACCATGGGTAGCCGCGGTCGCGTGATGCACCACGATGAAGTGAAATGGAAGGCAAACGGGATGGTGCCTGAAAGCAATTGACTCTATGGGATATAATAACTAGAAGAAGGAATCAAAAAGCGGACCAACGTCGTCATCTACTACAGTACTCTGACTGCTTCTCATCTCTGACAAAACAAGCCAACCTCTGCCAACAAGATACCTTACCTACAGTGTGCAAACGGGTGTCTCAGCCAAGTGACACACCGTTGAATCACGCCAACCTGGAAATCACCCAGCACAACCTAGATAGCCCTCCAATCAGACCCCCCGATAACTTTCCTTCTGGCGGGTCGCACCACATTACTAGGTCACGTGCATGCGCCGATCGCCCCGACTCGATCCGTTGCCAGTCTTTGCCTGGCCTCGCCGCCTCCGCTCCGCTCCCAATTCCATCTTCCTCCGCCATCCCGCCTTACCGCGACCTTCCTGTTCCCTACAGAACCTTCAGCCATCAGCATCAACATCATCCAAGAGATGAGTAGTCGCGGCGGTAAACTAGCCCCAGAAGTCAATCGGTAAGTTTCTGGTCGTCGTGCGCGCGCTTTGGCCGCCAAGAAACAATCATCATGCAACGCCCATAGCCCCATCCATTCTCTGATCGCATATCGCGCCCGATCGCATCCTCGCCACCACCTGCATGATCCAAATCGGCTATCGCTAACTCACTTTCTATAGAGCTCTGTTCGTAAAGAACTTGAGGTATGATGCTAACGACGTGGACTTGCCTCGTGCCCGACTAATCCATCCCCGTCTAGCTACAACGTCACTCCGGAGGAGTTGTTCGACCTGTTCGGAAAATTTGGCCCCATTCGGTATGCACATGCTCCGACCAACCACCGCGACGGAATCAACGATAGCGATCTGGTCCCGTTGATTCGCGTCGCAGTAAAGAATGGATTTACTGACTATTTTTGCAGCCAAGTTCGGCAGGGTATCGCAGGTAACACCAAGGGAACGGCCTTCGTTGTCTATGAAGACGTAACAGATGCGAAGCAAGCCTGCGACAAGCTCAACGGCTTCAACTTCCAGAGTCGCTATCTCGTTGGTGCGTAGTCCTTTTTTCCTTGTTTTCCGCGATGCCTACACCTTCGGACCTCTGCTTGGCTGTAGTCTCGGACTTGGACTTGCGCTGATGACAGTTACAGTACTATACCACCAGCCAGACAAGATGGCCAAGTCAAAAGAGGACCTCGAAGCCCGTCGCGAATCTTTAGCTCAGCTTAAGAAACAGCACGGTATCGATTGACAATCCGACCGGCCTGTGGTCAGCCTGCCGAGGAAATCAACTTCCTCTTCTGCAGGCCGGTCTTCGTCTTCTCCCAAACCCCCTTCGCCCGACCCGAAGACGATCCTACGAAAAGGCAGGCCGCCGACCAATAAAGCGACCACCAAAAGCCACGCAGTCCGAGTTGTTCGCTTCGACGATGGACTGCGACCTGCACTTCAAACGTGTGCATGATGTATCCTTAATGTATCGCTATTCGGGGAGGGTTGCCCATGAAGAGGCCTGAATACGCATCGGCTTTGAAGTGGTTTCTTCTTTCGGCTCGGACTCGCCTGACACGTAAACGCCTCTCCTTAATGGCTGTGGGATTTGGTGCACTGGGGAAATTCAAAGGTTGATTCAGCAAGTGGCGATATGACCAGTCACAAACTGCTTCGGGGAACTGGCCTGGGATAGGCCTGATGACGTTTTTGCCTAGGCATAGCTTTTGTTTCGTTTGTTTGTTCGCTTGACTTCTTTTCGAAGCCTTGGCCATGAGAAGCCAACTTGTCTTGATTGTTGCATTCTGCTTGATGGGTTCAAGACCGTACAGAGCTGTGACGTCGGTTGGCCTTGGCTTCGCCGTTTCAAATTGGGCTTTGATCGCTGCGCATACCACAAAACTCAGTATTTACCTGAGGCATAGGAAGGACTAGGAAACCAGGGTGGAGGTTGTAAATCATGAACTCAGATTGTCGCCATGAATAGAAACAGCCAACCTACGAAAGGGTAGAGTCACCTTGATCAATGAATGTGGGCTGTCCTAGGGAAGCCATGTGCTGCCTCCTAAGGGACATCGGGTTAACCCCGAGTTGTAGACTGCCTGTGTGCATGCAAAGGTTTCGAACCAGCTGGACCTTGTAGGTGCGTGTCAGCCTGCATTGATCTGAATTGATGGCATATGTCGTTTGCTTTGTTCCAGAACTCATTGGCTCGAGAGCGAGCCCTGCTTGTCTTGGTCTCGGTCCTTTTCGCAAGTTGGTGCTCCAGTATTGATTTGATCTTACCCATCTCAGACAACAAAAGGACTCCAGTCGTCCAAGAAAAACGGGCATCACGTTCCTTGTTATATTCTCCAAGTGTACCGTAAGGCAGAATAGCAGTTGGCCGGGTCCTGTAAACCGCTGCCAACTCCCGGCTCCCACATGGGCTTTCATGGACAGCAACGGAAAAGAAGGCAAGGTACTCCGAAATGACACAGAAGGAACTGTATGTGATGTCCCAAAAGTGCCTGATCCGTTGAGGAGCTGGCATGAAGCAGTGCCCAGTTTCTGCAGTACAGACCCGGCAGTCTGGTTCTCATCCTGGTCTCTGAATATGCGAATGCCGCCACCAACAGCTTGAACTCACAAATGCAAAGATCCCCGTAGCTGTGACATAAAAATGCCGCACGTGTGCAGAAGGCCTTGAAGCTGACCTCGCTTTGAGAACGGGTGGTTTCTGTGCTGGTGGTTTGTGGGCGAGCCGGTGGAATGAGGAGCTGCTTTAGAAACAAGGGGGGATCTATCACGTTGAACTCTTCGGGATAACCTAGTCGCAATAGGTTCCCGCAACAGCTTAAGCACAGATTCAACGCAGAGACATATATATTCAAGACGTAGTCGATAGCTTGAGGATAGTCGTGGCCCTCGATCGTCTTGGTCACTTGACTAGATCGACATGCGACGGAACTTGTTCCAGCGGAGCCAGAAACTCGTGACCCTGCGACTTCCATCACGTCACATTATGGGTACACTGCATCGATGAGCAAACAGAGCCAGAAGCAGTAGCAGCAGCATCATGCTTGCAGGATCCTGACGGACGGACGGTGAGAGTGAGTCGCCTAGAAAACGCCTTGGCTGGCGGCCTGCAGACTAGACCGCGGGCGCATGTCCAAGTGGCTTTCAACGGAGGCCGCATCGAAGGCGGCCGTTAGTGGATAGCAGGCAGGAAAGTGAATAGAAAGCGTGCAAGATACATACTAAGGTATGCTGTTGGAAGGCTGAGAGATGGGAGGCGGCCGCATATGAGGTCGGGACGGCGGCCGTGGAGAGCTGTGGTTGGTGGTCGAGCCGCTAGAGGTGGAGAGGGCGGTCTCGTTTGTGGCCGGGCTTGTGGCTTAGCCAGGGAGGCTTTGAGGTGAAACCAACCGAGACCTCTTTTCATTCACCACAGCACCACCAATGCAAGACTGGAAATGTATCTTCTTTCTGAGCCAGGTCTGTCGAGTCAACGAGTCACCGAGTGGTGAGATGTGAGGATGCTATCAGGCAGCGAGTGTTGTTCCTCCATTTCTACTGTTCTTCTCTGAACCGCAGTCACCACTTTGACTGGCTTGGGCATCATACAAAGAGATCCATCACGAGTAGCATCATCCAACAACCTGGATCCAATAGAACACGGTACGCACTATTCATCATCTGCCGAAGAATCTAATCCTTTCCGCTCCACCCATTGCGTCCACTTCCCTATCCATCCACTTCCCCTGTCACCTCCATGCTCGGCCATCGTCATGACGCTAGAGCGATGCACCAGACCACCTTCAACTCCACAGCCACAGCCTGGAACCACCATTGTTCCCTAGCATCCGTGTCCAGGGCCAAAGCTGGACCCGAATGCACCTTGACTAGACGTCTTTGATCTGCAAGAACCGTTACAAGTCTCTTGCCGACTGCTCTTGGCTATGGTGCCTTGGGCCCCATGCGTCCTTGTCCCCGGCCTTGAGGCTCATCACCAACTATATGAGCCGCAGCCTCGGTGTCATATATACAAGTTCACCTCGACTTGGTATTCTCTATACATTCTTTCCGGGCTCTGCCTCTACATCCTGTCTTCCACTCACATCTTCTCTTACACTCTTTCCCACGCCAATCAATGTCCGCTCCTGTATCTCGTTTCAGCAAACTATCCCTTGAGAGCATGCCTCCAGAGACTCGCTCTCGCACCCGGGCTCAGTCCCTTGCCGCAGGCTCCCAGCAAATCTATCAAGATGAATCCAGCTCTGGGTCAGAGCCAGACTCGGATAGCTCCGAGTTGGACGATGATAGCTCTGAATCTGACCATGACGAGCCATCCGTGGTTCGCTCGCCCTCCAAGCTCACATATATTGTCGACCACCTCCCCGAGCCCGCTCAGTCTGCGGTACGGGACAACTTCAAAGAGCCGCCAAAGATTGCGTTACAAAAGTGCCGTCGCATCGACGACACTTACGCCTTCCAGATGACCGAGCTTGTTACACGCTCCATCCGGATCCGCGCCCCCGAGCATGGCATCTCAAAACTGAGCTGCTCATGTCGAAACGACGAGAAGCCTTGCGAGCATCTCATGTGGCTACTTGATCAGATCGTCAAACAGACGCTGTACGAACATGATCTTGCAAAGCCTCTAAAGATGAACTCGGGAGGTTACGCCGAAGAGATGGGCGACCCGTTTCAGCGTATTGCCGATCACCATCTTGATGTTCTCGCAGACGGACTCCACTGTCAGTTAGTTACTCCGGACTCGGAATATGATAACGAGCCCGATATCTACCGAGCTCGAGAAGCTCGAGAAATACTCTCCTCAGTCTACAACACCGCCCCAGAAGACTTCCGTCCAGATATCTTCCACCAGCTATCACTGGGAAAGAAGATCCTCAAACGCCACGACCTTGAGCAAACCGTCTTCCGGATGCTGTTAGACAACCACCACTTCTTCCACTATTTCCGCTCTCTATCTCGTCCCACAGATCCCATCAATGACCCCTTCCACAAGCTCACCCAGCGCATCGACCGCGTCCTCCTAGACCTCGACACCTTCGCTTCAACTCCAGCCACTAACCCTGAATCCCCTCACAACGTCCCCTGGGCCACCTCCCACATCCTCGGCTGCGTCCGCCGTATGCGCCACGAGATATACACCCGCGACCGCCCCCTCTCCCCGCGCGAGGCCCTCTCTGTAGCTCGCAGCCTCACACACATCCTCGACGCGGTGGTGTCTCGCAACCGGGACCAAGGCCGAGCCAACGCCCCCCGTGTGGATCGTAACCTGTACCTGCGACTCATCGGCGACCGCGACCAGGACTTTATCCTGAATGTGCTGGGGTTAATTCCAGAAGCGGCGAGCCAGTTCCTGCACAACCTAGAGGCCATCCTGGACCGGATTGAGATCTACGGCGCGCCGACGGGCTACGTGGACCGGTTTCGCGCCATGTTGCGGAGGCTGAGGACTTCGAGCATGGGGTCTGGGCTGAAGCGCCCTATCCAGGGCCAGACGGGAGGAAGGCGGACAAAGCGGATGAAGTGAGGGCGCTGATGGAGCTGGTTCTTCATGATTAGGCCGATGAAATGGTTCCCTTGGGATTAGAAAATGCACATTGCCTTCTATAAAATCGAATACCTTTGCCATTTCAATACCGATGATCCAGACTGGTGTTGCAACAAGGTACAACTTTGCTGAGCGGCTCCAGGTTATGCCGTATGTCTCTCCTATTTAATGATTGGAGCGCTATTATTGCAATGCTATCACGCGGAAGATGTCTGGCTTGAAATAGAGCAGCACATGGATCAGATCTTGAGCCCAGCCTCGTCGCGGAAGGCTTCAAGCTCCGCAAGAACCTCCTTCAAGGTAGGTCGGTTGTAGTAATTCTCCTTCCAGTCGCCGTTCTTCATGCCTTCGATCCTCTGCCTCAACCATTCTTCTGATTCTTCAATCTGCCTCGACCACCACTCTCGCGCGATCTGCTGTACCTCGTCCGGGGTAGAAAGACCCATCTTTTCGTATTGACGTAGAACGAGCTGGTTTCTCTCTCTCACAATCAGCCTGCTGAGACCGGTCTGCCTCCCTCGTGTACAGCGGTCGATGAGGCGCTGCATGGCTGCGGGAGTCTTGGTGTATCCCGGGAACTCGACTAGGGGCTCCCACTTATACGAGAGCCATACTGCAGCTCGCTGAGGAGCACTGTTTCCTTCGAACATGCACCACAGCACGCGACCAAGCATGTACACCTCGCAAGCCTCCTGCTCTTTGGGACTGAGGCAGGCCCAGGGAACATTGTAGCCTTTCGATGGCCATCTATACTCCTCGCTCTCACCCATCGCTTCCCACCCCGGAAGCATCTCCGAAAGTAGGTCGGCATACTTCTCGCTGACATGAAGCGGAATGTCCTCATCGATAGCCAGTAGCCTTATGTACTCCAGGGCGTTGACTTCGGGGGCCGCAAACTCGCACCAGACCCCGCGCTGCTCAAAGTCAACCATAATGGCATCTCCAGACGCCGACAGAACAATGTTGTCCAGTCTGAGGTCTGGGTAGTAGACGTCAGATGTCCCACGAAGATGGACAAGTGCCGAGGCCAATTGAAGCGCCCATTTCGTCTCGTCGGCCAATGACACCATGTTGTGCAATCTTAGAAAAGGAATAAGGTCACGCAGGCTGCCGTGAGTATGGTACTCGAGAGTGAAACCGATGACTGCAACCTTGCTCCCAAAACTGCACTTCTTTGTGATTAAGTGAGCAGGTCGGGCAACGACGTTGGGGTGGGGTTGTATGGTGAGAAGCTGGCGTAGCTCATGGTAGAGGTACTTGGTGTAACTGGTCAGAGCCTTGAAAATCCACGTCTTGCCCTGTATCTTGACAAGACAAACGCTGTCATGCAACTGTGAAACGTATGCCACGTCACTGATATCGACTGTACATGGTAGTTCAACGTCACTACCCCAGAAGCTCTCAAGAGCAGGCACAGATAAGAGCTGCCGCTCGAGGTAGTGAGTCGGGGCAATCGAGATTTCTGCGTCTGCAACATTTACTGGCAAATTGCCCAAGACAATCCTGGAGCCAAACGGAATACCCTGGAATATTTGTGCTGGGTCCTCCTGGCGGGATGTCCAATGCTGGAGGATGCGAAGCACATGCTGAGTGATACCGAGATGGGCAATACGGCTTGCGCTGGTTGTGTGAAACGCCACGTCGACGTCGAGAACACGACGAAGGTATGATGAGAGCTTTGCGGGTTCAGGAATGAAGACATCTACTCGCATCGGGACGATGTGGTCGAGAAAGAGAGGCACGGCATAGAACTGGCCTCCAAAGCCTGTACAGCCATCGATGCGCCAGAGAGGGCGTTCGAGCTCGGCAAAGCTGTCTATTCGGTTCTTTGGGTTCAGCAGGGAGTCCTGCCAGCTGACGGTATGGCCCTCCTCATTCACCAAATTCTGGTCTGGGTCCGGATCTGGAGTGAAGGGGTCGGAGAAAGCCGCAGTGGGGTGGATGACATCGTGGATAGACTGCTGGCTCAACTCCATGGCACGATGCGGCGCAGTCGAGAGAAGACGTGCTGCTGAGAAATCACGAGTCAGCTACATGCGGTGTTGTACGGAAAGGCAAAAGGCACCTACGGAATGTCTCGAATGCTACCCAACCCAGTAGGCGGTTGGAGATGAGGGGCCTGGATTTAGATGCAAGGGAGCAAGTGGAAGCTCGAGGTTGGAAATGAGGATCTCGCAACGTGACCACGAGGCAGCGAACCCGACTACTGAGCCAAATCAACGAAATGTGACACAGGCCGACGTTGAAGCCAGTTGAGTATGACGGAGAAACGATTGTCGATGTTGTGTGCGACAGAGGATTCGGAGGTAAGCAGTTGGTGGATGACACAGCCGAGTTGGGGGCTCGGTCTTTGAAGCTGGCTGGCCCTGCACTGGATCAATTGGGCCATGCTGCCTGATCACATGATCGAGAAATGGGAATCTGTTGGTCGCCAGGAAGGAAAGTGACGGATCACACTCGCTGTTTCGGCATCGGTAATACTCGTCTCTGTCATGTCGTTGACCAAATTGGAAGCTCCGAGGAACAGCAGAATCTAGAAATATTAGAGGCGGAGTTGATCATGCTCGGCTCATGGCTCAAGGTTTCACCTACCCGCTGGCGGGCTGCTTTCCATTAACTAAACAATCATCCGAGTGGAAAGGCGAAGTTGACGCCAATCGTTGTTGACTCGGCAAAGCAGGTACCCGCCGTCTAAAGCTGGTAAGACGGAACGAAACATCCACGATGGACGGTCAAGACGGTCCAGATGGTCCAGATACGCATTCTCGCCATGCTTGTTTGTCCGTTTTGCGACGAAGCCCGAGATAGGCACGATCCTTTGTCGCAAAGCTGCGTGGTGACAATCGCCGTGACCCTTGACAGCGTTTCCATACAAGCCCAGTCAAGACGGGGTTTGGCGGTAGAGACTCGAAGATGCTTGGTTGCCGAGCTGACTCTTCGTGCCATCACCCGCGCTGCTGTTATGAGCTTGAACTAGAGCGAATGTGCCTCAACCGCACGATAGGAAAATGCTTCGAAACGATGAATTCGTAATCAAGGTCAGGGATCGCGCCGCTGAGACTGGAAGGAAGGGACTGTTGCAGAGTAAGTAGCTGGTTGCCTCGTGTGACCTTTCCTCTTGGCGACGAACTGTCCGCGTTTCTGATGCCAAAGAGAAGCTTTGTCAAAGCAAGAGATTTCTCGCACGCAAGAAAGTTGCACCATGCTAAGTACCTAGGTAAGTAGGGGAGATTCACCCAAGTCACATGGTAAAGTCTGGTTGGGGACAAGTCTAAGACCCGAAGCTCAAGGCTCTTTGAGTATTACATGGGCCAAGCTTTCTTGTCACCACGATAACTTCGCTTAGGCCAGATATCGTATCATGGCCGTGCTGACAAAGACAATGGGCTCCTTCTGGGGAAAGGGGGATTAAGGGGTAGTATATAGGGATGGATGTTGGCAAGAGGGCTCCAGGGCTAGCAGGAAGATGCCCGATCCAGTAACAGGGCCACACATAGCAGCCTGCCGCCTGGAAAGGTAGACTCGCAAGAGAGTTTCATGATGGCAATGGCCACAGCTGCTTTGAACTGCAGGTGCCCCTAGCATGTTTGCGTGGGGGAATACCAGGTTTCTGGAAACAAGGGCTGCTAGCAGACCGGTGAGCAGTCACATCTCCAACTCCCGGGTTTACCGACCACTTGGATCCTGGGAAGTTGACATCGTCATCTGTATCGGGCACTCCGAGCCAATTGAGCTATAGGTATTTCGTAGCTTGCCGATGGCTCTTATAGCTCGCCAAACGACACGATAGTCCCCGACATGCCGGGCTCGGTGTGCCGAAAGAGCCATACAAATGCGACTGGTTGCTGATCAAGAGCCAAGACGGGGTCTCTCCCTTTGGCCTTTGGTAGTGCGTGAAACCCGACATAAACGCGGACAACCGGGCAAGCTCCCGAGTGGCCTCGTTCTACCAGTGCGGCGTCGTCATTGCGGCGGCCACAATGAAATGGCTGGCAAACGACGTCGCTATCCGTAAGGTGCAAAGCCGAGAACTCAATATGCGGACTGCGTTGGGTTGGCGGCTATGTAGGCGGCTGCATGGGGTGCTGGGCGGTATAGCGAGGTTAGAGGTTGGTCAATTTGATCCTCCACAACGGCATGGCAACGCAAGGGATTTATGCGTGCCTGAGCTAGGGAGATGTTCGTCTAGAAGGCGGGAAGATCCGCTTAGGTTAGCGGCTAATGCCATGGTTCAGTTCTTAGCGGAAGCGGGATCCATGTGGCATGTGGATGCGGGACGTTTCCATTGTTTCCAGATCCCAGGTCTTGGGATCGTTTCGGTTCGGAACGAATGTGATGATGTTGAGAGAACAATGGATTGCCGTCCTGCCTACCTTTTCTTCTCGAGTCGCCCTGCCGGATCGAGTAGTTATAGTACTCTAGTAGTCTGACGGGATAGATCCGAGTCCGACGCATGGCACCTACCTTCCCAAGGTACCTTATCTGGCAGTGACTGCATCTTGCTTGCTCTGTCGAAGCATCTAGACCTAATCCGATCAGAAACTTAATCGCCAAAGTTAAACTTTCCGAAGACGTCACGGGATATACTCTAGAAGCAATCGTCCGAGGAGCTTTGATAACTTTTACAAACTACAACTACTGCTACACGTCATGATTTCGACTTCATCGGCTTTCCCATTCAAGTCTCCAACCCGCATTTTCTCTCATCTGGTGTCGCTTTTCTAACCAAAATGGCGGAGGAAAGAGACAACACATCCAGGCACAGGCATGCACGTGTCGTCACTCTTTTCACAGCGACGTTGTGGGTGCATCCAACACGATCAGGCAGAATGTGCCATTGCTAATCTGTAGTAGAAGCAGCAATCATGCATCAAGCCGGGCGACGATCGGACCGATGCCCATCTCTGGTAGACGGTCAATGAGCGATATTGGTTCCTGGTCTCACCGGTCCCCGCCCCTGTCTCTTGACGGTACCAACCAGAGCCTTTGCGTGACGATGGCGTACACCTCATACAGGCGTTTTGTCACATGGCTCTGAATCAAGCGACATAGCCTGGCATACAGAGCACGGTACCCGTCGCCATCTGTCGGCCTTGACAGTCCTTTGGCTGAAAGGGAGATTAAAAAGAAGGAAATAAATCGATGCCCACAGCTTGCGCTGACTCGAGATACATTTCTGCACTTGGTCTGCACTGGGCTTAGAAAGATTATGGACAATCAAAACTGCCGGCCGCATGTGGCCTTGTTGGACTTGTACGTCTACACTTTCGCCCATGCCCCGTCATGTGT
>JABEYC010000462.1:0-61007 GCA_013266195.1 Fusarium zealandicum
CTCCCCACCCGTACGGTTACCCCGCTTAACTTCAATACCGCACCGACTCACATGCTAACAATTTGATAGTGGTCAGGAGCTGGTGATCAAGGCCAAGGGAACTGTCAAGCAGAAGATTGAAGAGGGAGCCTATGTTCTGTTGACTGTCAAGTACGGACTCATCCGGCTCATCAGCACCAAGGCCGATCTCTGCGAGCAGATTGGCAACGTCGACCTCAAGTGCCCTGTTGAGGCTGGCGATCTTGAGATTTCCAAGAGCGTAGACCTTCCTGCTGAGATTCCTCCTGTATGCTGCCCTTCCCTTCATTGTCTTTGTGATATCGCTAACTGTACGCAGGGCAAGTACACCGTGCTGGCTGATGTGTTCACTGTCGAGGATGTGCAGATCACCTGCTTGACGGCGACTGTCGCCTTTTCACGAAGCAGCAAGGGTTTCTTTGGCGGCGATTTGTGATGGGATTACGACGCACACATAGCATACGTACGGCGGGATGACTTCTGGCACGCTCTCATGGGACTCGGGTTTGACGTTTGGCTTGGCGAATTTCTTGCTCTCGTTTAGCAATATTCTAGCGACTTTAGAATCGATTTGGCATATGCGACAATGCGTCCTCTGTATTGTACTCGATCGGTCCGTTGCTAAGCATGCTCATCCTCTGGGATGCCATATTGATATATGAATAATACAACACCGACCAGCAAGCTCAAGCATTTCCCATTGACTGTGCACCCCTTTGGTCCGAGTTGCTTTCTTGATCCGTCTATACCGCCGTGTCCTTACTCTCCAAAAAGACGTCGCACTCGCCTCAAAACACTGTCCTTTTCGGGATCGTAGGGGTGGTCTTTGCTCGGAATCTCCAGAACGGTAGGGAACGCCGCGGTGTAGGTATCGATACGATGTCTTATTCTATCCGCAATCTATTGAGGTGTCAGATAGCTCAGATATTGTCTCTTCTTTGGGGAGGCATCTGACATGTTGGTTGATGAGTATGATGCCGATATCTTTGCGCTCCTCGGTAAACCGATCGAAGGTGGCCTCGATGGCAGCTGTGTCCGTCTTGTTGTCGACAACCAGGAAGTTCTTCTGGGCGTCGGCGCCTGTAGTGACATGCTACTTCTTCGTTAGAAGACGAGGAACGAAAGCTCAAAGGCAGAGAAGGACTTACACCGATTCCCGCGAGCAGCAATCCTGTCACTGAATCCTGGATGCAAGCTACGTCAGCGCAAAAGGTCAAGCAAGACGACCGACTGCGATGGCAGAACGCACCTCATCGCCGATGACAGCGAGAAACTGGCGATCCTTGTAGTCCGCTTGCGAAGCCATGTTGAAGACTGTGAGCGGAAACAGAGGCCGCTTGAGAGTTGGTTATCTGGATGCCTTCCAGATGATGAAGGCGGTAGGTGAAGTGGGCTATGCAGGTGGTCGGGGGCCTGAGGTTCCGCTCCGCGCCGACTGGTGGTGACGGGACCTGAGCTCTGACCACCGCCCCGCGGCCGCCGCAGCCTGTGACTGGCCCCTCCTGTCCCCTACAGGAGCTACCTTACCGTAGTAGCTAGTACGAACAAAGAATTGGCATCGCCCTCAGCAACAGCTAATAACCCACCTCAAAGTAAACAACATCTGGCCAGGTCGCCGCCTTTTTTTCTTTCTTGCCCTTACTCACCTACGGCATTCCGCTGCCGTTCTCTCCTCGACCTTGCGACTACGCAACCAGTATTTCCAGGCGGTGCACGCCCTTTGTCGAGATGCCGCGTTTGGTCCGCAGAGCGCCGCTCTCTGAGCGCATCATGGCTGCCTTGAACCCCATGGACTTTTTGCTCTGGTTATCCGAGGAGCTGGAGACAAGAGACTGGGATTCGAATACGGCGGGCACGCAACTTGGGGTGGCCTTGAACTTCATCTTCTTGCTTGCACGCGCCAATTCGGGCTCTTCTTCGAGCGACGATGTCTTTAGCGATGAAGCTGGTTCAGGCTGGCTGGCTTTCTTTGTGAGTGTGCCCTTCTTCTCGCCTTGACTTTTGGCTGGCCCTGGTCTAATAGGTAATCACACAGGTCTACCCTCTTATTTGGATGCTTGTTGCCTTTTCACTTACGAACGCTTTCTACACAATTACACGAACTCGCAAATACCGGCTCTTTGGGGCAAAAATCAATGAAAAGCCCTCGACACCCTCCGCGAGACGTGTGAAAGTCGATCAGTCGAGTGCATCGCCCTCAACACCACTCAGATATTTAGCCAGCATCATTGCCCCCGAGACCGCCGAATCACGCGCTCATCCTGATAGGGCGTCCGATGTCTGGGAGTTGTCCGTCTGGGATCCCCTCCCAGTCTCCTTACGGCTCTTTTGCCTCTTTGGCCCCGGCCATGTCCTAGTGTACATGTTCTTTTTGCCCCTAGCTTCCTTGGACCCTCGACCGAGTATGACGGTTTTCAACACCCTCTTACTCCAGATCATCATTTCGGGCCAACTTCTCTTCTTCTGTTCTCGGTTCAAGCAGCAGGCTAAGGACATGGCTGTCATTCAGAAGGAAGTGATGCGCGAGTACGACGACAAATTCGTCCATCCTCGTGTGCATCCTGTAGTGCGCGATGTTGGAACGCAGTTTTGTGAGGACCAGCCTGGCGAGTACCAAGCCTTTGTGCAAGCTGGCACCCCAAACACCCAAATCCGACGCAGCTTTCAGGTACACGCCAACCCATATACTCACCCTGTTGACACGCCTGAAGCACAAGCTATCACTCCTACACCAACACCAAGCAATGTCATGAGACCTCAGATGTTTACGCCGCCAACCGCAAGTCGTCGCTCGGAGCTCTTCAGGCCTGCCACCAGCCAGAGAAGTTCAACACCACGTCAGAGTCTGCCATTGGGGTACACTTCGACTGGCACCTCATCGGCGGTCCAGAATATGAACTTTGGGGGCAACATGGGCATTTACACTCACAACAAGTCCCCCCTGAAGAAGACCACAAGCCTGAACGAACTCAACTCTCAGGAGGCAGCGTCGCCACGCAACTCGCGGGAAATGGCGGCCTACGAGCAGAGGAACTGGGGACAGAGAACCCCTTCTAGACAGGCGGATACCCGGCGGTTAACGGGGTCAACTCCAGGTGGTGCTGGCAACCTTTTTGGTAGCATGGCTAGGAAACAGGCACCCCAAGAACGCAATCCTCCGCGTTGGTAGCTTGCATTTCTTTCTGTGTTTTTCTTTTCTTTTTTTGCTTGCGAGTCTCATCGTATGGCGGGCAACTGTGATGCTGAGGTGGCATCCAAAGGTTGGCGTTAGGGTTTTGTTATCTGAATATGCATCTAGATGCAAAGTTGAAGCCATCTGTATCCCCTTTTGCTTTATTGAGAATGCCTACATGGTCGCCTCTTGAGAGGCGTAGTGTCCAGTATGCATGGAGTACTGTACAGTAAAGAAGGCAGCACCTTTAAAAATATCGGAGTTAGCAGTACCTACTTAGGTAGGAGCCCTTGTCGGCATCTCCGCCCTTCACTACCCTGTGCCCCTTCTAGAATAGAGATGAGAGCGAGCAAGTGCAACCCTTTCCACCTCAACAAAACTGATATTCAGCTCGCCCTTGAATTCTGTTGTTTCTCTTTGCATATCGTTTCTTCGTCACAGGCTGATGTCCGGGATGTTCGACCGCAAACTAGTTTGACTGGGTTGACTCCTGAGTGGCCTCTGAACCATCGACATCTCGATACCATACATTCAGTATCTGATACGTTTCTCCCCTGAGCTAACCCATGCTCACCCCGGCATGTCCAATTCAAATCGATCTTCTCTTCACCGCAGCCATACATCTTCTGAGGCGGTGCACCGGCAGTCGAGCTTGCAGGGGGTCGCTAATGGGCGTGAACAACCTACCCGGAGCCTCACCTTGGGGGATGTGGGAGACTGGGTCAAAAACAAACTCCCCAGCCACCGACCTGAACGAGGGGGAACCTTGAGAAAGCAAGGCTATTGGGAAACAAAGTCACACCGAGAGGAAAGGCAACGAGATGACCCCTTTGATCGAACACAAGCAGACTTCCCCCAAGCATCCAGGCGACGCTTTACTGACCGTTCTTACCGAAGCCAACGGAGTGGAACAGGAGGTTCAGATCGGATTATGAGTTGGAACCTGCCCAGAGACCTGAGTGAGGCAGGGCCCGAGTCGTCTCCCCTCCCAGGAAGAAAGACTGTAACAGGCCACAACTCGTTGCAAAGTGGCCGAATACGGAGCTGGACTCCATTAGATGACTTCAATAATTTGAAAATAGGCAGATCACGGGACAGGAAGGCGAACAAGGTCGCTGAATCAAAGAAAGCAACAAAAGCACCAGATCCAGCAGGCGGCGCCAAGTCCAATGCTTCTGCTACAACTGCGGGAAAGGAGCCTGGCTTGCTGAAAGTTCTGGAAGCTAAGAGGAAAGCTCGTAAGTTGCGACGAAGTCTGAAAGAAAGCGGCGATTACCTCGGGGTCCAAGGGTACAATCCACAAACAGGAGTTCCGGATATTGTTTCAACCTCGGACAGTGGTGAGAGCAAGCTGAGCCCAGAAACCGAGCGTATGCTAGGAAAACTCGAGAAACTGTCGAAAGATGCCCCGTCAGCTGCCACGAGAGAACATGCCGAGAATGAAATTACGCATATACGCCTGAGGCAAGAGGAAGAGAGACTACGGCGCCGAGAACTGGCTAAACAGAGGCTGACAGTTCCCGTCACTGGCAAATGGCGCAGACGAACTCATCAGTGGTCATCAGTACAGGAGCCTGACTTGAGTCCTATTGCCCAATCACAAAAAAGCGGCTCGTTCTTTTCAAGTTCGTTCTTTGTTGTTTCTTCTTGTTCCTCAGCTACCTGCCTACCTGTCTTTGTGTACTGACCTCACACCTTGGTGCAGGACGACAGTCGCATGCCGATGGAGCTATGGCTGCCCAAGAAGAACTGATAGATTTTAGCGAGCTTGAGGACACGCTTCCTCCGCCCGTCAATGTCAATGTGCCCCAATCGCCGGCTTCTCCTCGCATTTCGGGCTCGTCGGACACAGTCGTGCGAACTCCCCATCGACAAAGTCTCGCACTCTCCCCAACAGCCCTGGAGCTCTTTGAGAATGACATAAGTTTCGACAGTCCGTTTGAACCTAGGCCAAACGGGGGGCCTCTTCTGCAGCCTTTTGGAAGCCCTTCCCCCGATGGAGCAGCTGGTGGCTTATTACCAGAGACAAAGAGCCCGCAGGGAATCAAAGAGACGACTGTTGCGAATGAGTTGCCAGCGAACGAGAAAGATCAAAGTCGAGACTCCGTGTCTTTTTTAGACGGAGGCCCCCAGGGAAATTCAGAGCCGGGAGGAGCACAAAACCGCGAGCAGGTTCGTGCAACAGCCAGCAGCGCGTCCCTCCCGGGCCTGTCATTGATGCTGAAGCAATCCCCACTGAATCACAGCTTCAGCCTAAGCTCGGTGAAGAACAAACTGGACACATTCACTCACCGCAAGAAACACCTACGCGAAAGCCCCGTGCACGATTTAATGACCAACCCCGAGAAATTCGTTATTCACCCGACATCATCGAAACCAACCCTACACGGCCTCCCCGAGGAAACCCAACCCCAACCAGCAACAGAGTTCCTAAATCAACAGCAAGGCCTGGAGGAGAATGTGGAGAGCCCACATCTAACAGAAAACCCGGCGGAACACTCAACCTGGGAGCGACGGAAGAGGGACAGTCGAACGTCGCGAGCAGTCCGGCGCTTGGATTGGGATACAAATACAGCAGTCAGGATAGGACCCAATCTTCAGGCATACGACAACACAAAGACGACACTGATCCAAAGCCCCCACTACACTCTCCAACCCTGCAAGATCAAGGCGACTTACGAGGCAGACCTGGTAGAGCTACCCCTAGCCGCGGACAAGACCCAGGCGGACGTCAAGGCCCCGAGAGAGAAGACCACACTGTTCGACCAGCCAACCGTGTCGACGCTCCAGGTCAAGAACGAAATCAAGGGCAATCAAACTTGGGCGCAGGACGCCTTACGGGACATTACGAACAGGTGCGACGAGGTCAAGGGGGCGTGCGCATCCATACCCACCATCACCACTACTGGCTACGTCCAGACAATGTCAGAATCCCACCACAAGACAGCTCAAAGCATACGCCCGGGCCCTCAGCGGAAGCGCCCATCAAAGCGAGTGATTTACAGCCTGCAAGGCCTAGGCACGACGCCCGACAACTTGGAGAATTCCCAGGAGAACCGTGGTCCGAGTACGTCGCCGAGATTGGTGCCGGTAACAGGGACTCAAGCACCCGATACTACATTAATGAATCAACCAGAATTCACAGAGCAGCCGCTCGAGATGGGCGTTTTCAACAGATCTCCCAAAGCAAAGTCAGGTGTGATGGCAGCCCAACACCTACCCAACAGCAATTTGTCAACATTCACATCCACAGCCCTGGAGAAGGAAACGAGCGACACGATGTCTCAGAGCGGGGAGGTTGGCAAACACCTCAAATACCCTCCTAGATGGAGACTGAGGCATCGTATGGAAACCAGCAAGCAGACAATGGATCTGGGGGTGCACGTTCCAGGCAGTTTTCCCACTCATCTGCACGCCGAAGACGGCATCGCAGATCATTCCAGTAATAGAGATGCTGGGAATGGAAACCAAGGATTATGGGACGCTGTCAAGGAGGTATCGCAGGCCATGAGAGGGGGCTGTACGTGGCTGTTGTCGCTGTATTGGGCAATGGTGCAGCCAATCTTTGATTCGAAATCAGAATATTGGACTCGTGAAAAGAGCAACTGGAAAGACTTGGCGAGTCTGTGTCTGGCATACCCTCTGATAATGGGCATGTTGGTGGGCTTCATGTGGGTTATGGAATTCGCAGCCATCACAATGAGGTGCAAGGACGAGGACTGGGAATGTGTGGCTGATGAGGTGTTTGTGGTGTTTCGGCGGACCATGACCGGAGGCTAAGACAACGGCCGGGCGGAGACTCGGGAAGCGGCCGGTGCCGGCGACGAGAGGCGGTGGCGCGGCATTGGCAACAGTAGGGTAATGATAACTTGCCAAACTGTGCCGCCGATGGCGGGTTCGGGGGTATCTGGACTTGGCAGCTGCGGACGAGGGAAGACGATGTCTGTAGTGAGCAAGTATTGGTAGAGTGTGTATTATTAATGAATGGTCCTTGCAACTCACAGTAACTCACAGTCCTCCTCACAAGTCCCTCTCACAAGTCACAGTTTGTTGAGGTCATGAAACAATGATAACATGGCAGAGCGATATAGGAGCTGTAATGCAGCCGAGGTTCAACGGGCTGGTACATATGGGCGAGGTAACGTAATATCAGAGCTAGGATGCTAGTAGGACCGGCAAAAGGAAAACAGCAAAATGCCACTTTGTTGTTAGAGATTGAAGGTTGGATCGGAGGTTGGAAAAGTGGCGATCGGCCGGCAGGACCGGCGACGGGGCCAATGACGGCCCTTGCCTTAGCAATCAGTCTAGTCAGTGCAGGAGCGAGGTGTGGGTCTACCCCGCGCTGGCGTCTGTCTGGCCTCTTGATGAGCTCGGAATGCTGACGGGCGTTGTGGGCGCGACGGCCGCAAACGGACCCCTCCGATCATCGGCGCCTCTTTGTCGAGAAGCACCCTGTTTTTGATGAAGCTTGACGTTTTGGAGGGGGCGCCGGCCACACTGGAAAAATTGTTGATAAACCTCAGGGGGCCGGGCGTCTTTTTTCCTTCTTGTTCTTTTTTCAATTCCAGTCTGATTCGTCTTTATTCTTGCAGAGGGGGCCTCTATTGTTATACCTACTACCAAATCTGCTGGGTCTTTCCTCTCTCTCACACACTCTCCTACTTACTCTTCTACCTCCCTCCTCAACCCCACACTCTCACGACTGCTTCACTCACGCACGCCATTATACTCTTTTTTCACCTCTTCTCTACACAATCGCCTCTTCTCTTTCACGCACTGCGCAGTTCCCAATCCTCGCCATGCCTGCTCCCGTGGGTAACCCCCAGACCTTGTACGACAAGGTGCTGTCGGCGCACATAGTCGATGAGAAGCTCGACGGCACAGTTCTCCTCTACATCGGTATGTGATTTGTGCTGCTCCATTCATCGTCTTGTTGGTGATGGGACTGACCAAAGCTGTTTCTCTTAGACCGGCATCTGGTCCACGAGGTGACATCACCAGTAAGTTTGATCCCACCCCAAAAGATCGACATTGGCCCCTCCTCAACATCCGCTAACATGTGCTTAACAGCAAGCTTTCGAGGGTCTCAAGAACGCCGGCCGGCAATTGCGGCGACCAGACTGCACCTTGGCTACCACTGATCACGTATGGTTTCATCAATTCCCCAGGCCCCGAGACTCGACTGACTCTTGACGCTGTAGAATGTTCCCACCTCTTCCCGCAAGGCCCTCAAGGACATCGCCTCCTTTATCGCCGAGGACGATTCGCGAACCCAGTGTGTCGCTCTCGAGGAGAACGTCAAGGACTTTGGCGTCACATACTTTGGGCTGAGCGACAAGCGACAGGGCATTGTTCATGTCATTGGCCCTGAGCAGGGCTTCACCCTCCCCGGTACCACCGTCGTCTGCGGTGACAGCCACACCTCCACGCACGGTGCCTTTGGTGCTCTCGCCTTTGGTATTGGTACCAGTGAGGTCGAGCATGTCCTGGCTACCCAGTGCCTCATCACCAAGCGTAGCAAGAACATGAGGATACAGGTCGACGGTGAGCTGGCCCCTGGCGTCAGCTCAAAAGACGTTGTCCTCCACGCCATCGGCAAGATCGGCACCGCTGGAGGTACCGGAGCAGTCATTGAGTTCTGTGGCTCTGTCATCCGCCAGTTGAGTGTCGAGGCTCGCATGTCTATCTGCAACATGTCCATCGAGGGTGGTGCTCGTGCCGGTATGATCGCCCCTGATGAGATCACCTTTGAGTACCTCAAGGGTCGTCCCCTGGCCCCCAAGTACGGATCTGAGACCTGGGACAAGGCCGTTGCCTACTGGAAGTCTCTCCAGTCCGACCCTGGCGCCAAGTACGACATCGACGTCTTCATCGATGGCAAGGACATCATCCCTACTCTGACCTGGGGAACCAGCCCCGAGGATGTGATTCCCATCACCGGCGCTGTCCCGGATCCCGAAACCTTCAGCACCGAGGAGAAGAAGGAATCTGGCCGTCGCATGCTCGAGTACATGGGCCTGACTGCCGGTACCCTTATGGAGGATATCCCCGTCGACAAGGTCTTTATTGGCTCCTGCACCAACTCGCGAATCGAGGATCTCCGGGCTGCCGCCAACGTCGTCAAGGGCAAGAAGGTGGCTGCCAACATCAAGCGCGCCATGGTTGTTCCTGGATCCGGACTGGTCAAGACCCAGGCCGAGGAGGAAGGTCTCGATCAGATCTTTGTCGATGCCGGCTTCGAGTGGCGAGAAGCTGGATGCAGCATGTGCCTGGGCATGAACCCCGATATCCTGGCTCCCCAGGAGCGATGTGCCAGTACATCCAACCGAAACTTCGAGGGCCGACAGGGCGCTGGCAGCCGAACCCATCTGATGTCCCCCGTCATGGCCGCTGCTGCCGGCATTGTTGGCAAGCTTACCGATGTTCGCAAGCTGTCCGACTACACCTACAACTCCACCTTCAAGGCTCGCGTCATGCCAGCCGAGGAGCCTCACGTTGATGAGCGCGCCAAGGAGGATTCCGAGGAGCGGGAGATAATCGGTGACCAGCCCCAGGACTCTCAGCCTCACACCAACACCCTG
Source organism: Fusarium zealandicum (assembly GCA_013266195.1). NCBI lineage: Eukaryota > Fungi > Ascomycota > Sordariomycetes > Hypocreales > Nectriaceae > Fusarium > Fusarium zealandicum. Next base: position 9,772 of record JABEYC010000462.1, read on the forward strand.
GCCCCTGAGAGCGGCTCGGCTGGTCTGCCCAAGTTCACCGTCTGGAAGGGTATTGCCGCCCCCCTGGACAGGGCCAATGTGGACACCGACGCCATTATCCCCAAGCAGTTCCTCAAGACCATCAAGCGTACGGGTCTGGGCTCTGCTGCTTTCTACGAGCTGCGATACAACCCCGACGGCTCCGAGAAACCCAACTTCGTCCTGAACCAGGAGCCCTACCGCCAAACCAAGATCCTGGTGGTGACTGGGCCCAACTTTGGCTGCGGTAGCTCCCGAGAGCACGCCCCATGGGCCCTCCTCGACTTTGGCATCAAGTGTGTCATTGCCCCGTCCTTTGCCGACATCTTCTTCAACAACACCTTCAAGAACGGCATGCTGCCCATCAAGATCGACAACAAGCCCGACCTCGACGCCATCGCCGCCGAGGCCCGTGCCGGCCGGAACGTTGAGATCGACCTGCCCAACCAGCTCATCAAGAAGGCAGACGGCGAGACCATCTGCTCCTTCGACGTCGAGGAGTTCCGGAAGCACTGCCTCATCAACGGCCTCGACGATATTGGCCTGACGATGCAGCAGGAAGACAAGATTGCCGAGTTCGAGAGGCACATGTCCGTCAACACCCCCTGGCTCGATGGCACTGGCTATCTGAAGCGCGGCAAGGGCGGAAAGCTGGCCGTCAAGGCTGTGCCCGTCCCCAAGACAAATCGTGGTGAGGAGAAGAAGGAGCCCCTTGACTGGTGATGTTGGTCAGTGGGAGTAACAAGTTTATGAATCTCTTTACGGCGAACTGGACTGGGCAACCGGCATGTCATTATTAGCAAGGTTTTTTATTTGGGATTTTATTGGGCTGGCGGTGGGTGATGAAGGGATGCTGGCTCTGTCCGCCCCTTGGAGCAAAAGTACCAGTTTTTTGGTATAAAATACCATGTGTGTCATGTTTCTAGTTAAGATATGAAGAGTCGACGCAAAGTTGACCTGGGTCAATGAATTTGAATGACGCCACTCGCGCGCTACAATCTTGTCAAGTCATATCCCATCTCGCAAATGTGAATATGTTCCGTTACTCCAATACCTCTGATATAGATCATGTTAGTGAAGCCAACGCCTACCTCGACTCGTCCCGAAGGACGCCGACATGCACCACAAACCCGGCCGTAGACCGCAGCTCTTCAGGGAGGGCATCGTCAGGGACTCTCCAGACACGGAACGAAGCATGAAACGTCTCGAGCCACGACTGGAAGACCTCGTCGTTACGGAGCTGCTGGCCGATGACGCATATAGACGGCGGTCGCTCGTCAGAATGCGCAAAGGCTGGATCGCTGTTGCGCAGGCGACATGTATCAACACATGCCTGAACAAAGGGCGCCACGAGGGCGTAGTTGAAGACGCAGTCGCAGGCAACGACGGCGTCGAAGCTGCGCACGTCGTCGTCGCCGGTGAGGGACGGGGACACTTGATCCGTCTCCCAGTCGAGCGGCGTGAAGCGGATGCCCGGCAGCTGCGGCGCGTGGCGGCCGCGCTTCCTGGCGGAGGAGCCCAGGGCCGACGAGAGGTTATCGTCAATGTTGCGCTGGAGCAGCCGCTGGATGTAGGGCTGGTCGGTGAGGACGTAGCGGGCCACGCGCGGGGCGAGGGCGAGGGCGCTGAGGGGGGAGATGCCGCAGCCGAGCTCGAGGATGGAGGGATTCTCGAGCACGCCGGTTGCGAAGAGCGGGTTGGACGGCGAGGCGAGCCACGAGGCGAAGCTGGGTGCTATCCTCCAGCGGACTAGGGGTTGGGTTGGGACTTGTAAGAGGTCAAGTTTGACGCTGGGAGACGGAACAAAAGATGCAAGGGAGGGAGGGCATGGATGGATCTCTAACCTGCTCCGGTTGTGCCGCCGGCGCGAGACGACGAGAGGACGGAGGGGGATTGGTGGATGGTAAAGTCCTTTCCCGCAACCGAGACGTCCACTGAAGGAGCACGAGGATCGACGAAGCCGAGGTCGAGGGATGGGATGGGCTGGGAGTAGAGTAGAAAGGTCTCTGTTCTGAAAGTTAGTTAACAACTCTTGTAACAACTCTTGCATGTCTTTGCGTTGTGTTCATGGTCGAGAGAGATGAACATGCCTTCTTCCGGGTCTTCAACCTCGGGCTCTAGTAGAGCTACAAGATTCTTGACCGAATCCATCATGACTCGGGAGTACAGAGGACCAAAACGACCTGAAATGTACAGGACTCAAAATTGGATCAAGCTATAGACGAAACAAGAATGTGTAACAGGATCGAAATTGCTTCGAGGATGAGAAAGTAAAAGTGAGTGAGCTTAGTAGTGAACTGTGTGGGGCCCACCTTTTCCTATCGTCTCTCTCAATATTCTTCTATCACAACATACACTCAGTGAGAGCTACGCAATAATCCATCACTTCACAAGCGAGGCCCGTATCATGTCCTCATTAGGCACAAAACAGTTTATTCCATAATCATAGACCCTCTCCAAAACCCTCACGAAAAAGGGGACGTGCCCGTGGGAGCAAACAGGCAACGCAAAAGACACAAGCTCCTCACACTCCTAGCCAAGGCATGGCATCCCGTCATCCCTCCTTTTCATGCTGTTTCTTCTTCTGCACTGCTTCTGCACTGCTTCTGTTTCTTACCGGTGGGTTGGCTTTCCCACCTACACCAGCCCGTCATAGAGAGATAGTGCCGAAACGATGGTCTCGTCCCGCTTGCTGCCCTCCTTGAACTCCTCCATATCTAGGCTGCCATTCTCGTCCTTGTCCATCATGCGGAAGATCTTCTTTACTCGCTTTTCGGGGGTATCTTCGTCTTCGGGGAGCTTGACCATGGAGCCAACCTGTCGGTGTTAGCAGGCTGTTTCGACGGTACATGTCAAAGTGCATGGCTGCGGTCTTGGCAGCGATGCCCGGGCTGTAGCACTCACCATTTTGTAGATAGCCTCGACAATCTTGAGCATCTCATCATAGCTGATCTTGCCGTCACCATCAATGTCGTACAGCTGGAAGGCCCAGTCCAGTTTATCTTCCATCTTGCCTCTGCTAGTAACACTCAGCGCGCAGATGAACTCCTTGAAGTCGATAGTGCCGGACTTGTCGCTGTCGAACACGTTGAATACATAATCAGCGAATGAACTTGGATCCCCAAATGGAAAGAATTGTCGGTAGATCTTTTGGAACTCCTCCTTGGTGAGCGTGCCCGAGGGGCAGTCCTTGAGGAAACCTAGTGGCGGTGTTAGGCAACCGTTGTTGAGCTCTCGAGGCCGCAGGGACAACACCCAGACTCACCCTTGTACCATTGCTGCAGCTCCTTCTTGTCGAAATGAGTCGACTTTTGAAGCTCAAGAAGCTGGTCTTGCGACAGTTTAGACTGTCTGGATAGACACGATACTTGTTAGCACTAAGAGCTTATCGTTGTGATCGGGTCGACCCCAGGGTACAATGACGTCGGTCCCAGGTCCCGCGGGGATCCGAAGTTAACAAATGCGCTTGCGCCCCATGAGGCTCGTGGCTCACCAGTGACAGACGTCACGGGGGCAAGAAAAGTGACGCTGTAGCAACAAGATGCACAAGATAGCAGGGCAAGACGGAAGATGCACTCACGATTTGCCCATGGCGCCCAAGAGTTATTTGTTTGTTGTATCGGCGTTGTTGAGACAGCAAGCGCTAATTGCGCAACCGGATAGGAAGAAAGGACGTCCCGGGAGTCTAGGTCGCACGGAAAACGAGGGACTATAGGGACGGGGCGTCGACAATGCGACGAGTTGAGTGTTTTTTGAGGTGTCGCTTGCCGTCAGTCGTGAGGTCGTCTCAACGTCGACGCTGAGGGTCGAGGGGGGATCGCGGAACCGAATGGAAGCGGCCTTTTGAGTGAGGGCGGGGCTCAAGATCGTTTGAGGAGCGGGCGGGACAGGGACAAGACGCAGGTCGCGGTCGCAAGCGTGAAGAGGCGGTACAAGGTAGCAGAGGTCGAGAGTATTAAAGGACGAGGAAAGCGAGGCAGCACAAGAGGGAGCTCGGGGCGGCAGTCGTCGAATATGTCGTAGAGTGGAGGCCGCTAGATGATGCTTCCAGGTTGGAGGAGGAAGAGAAAAGGATGGATGGCAAAGTTCCATGGATGGGAGATCTGGGGGCGTTGAGGGTGAGGTGGGCTGGACAAGAGGGAGGCGGCTCTAGGTAGGGTACCCTACTAGTGGAGGGCCTCTCAGGGCACTGCTCCAGCGGTCTTCAGTGCTTCCGTGCTTCCAGGCCACTTGGATGTCCACGGGTCGCCGCAATAGTGGGGGCGGGGTCCCGGGCGTCGATAGGTAAGTAACCTACTAGGTACCTCTGGAAGGTACTTAAGACGAGCCCCGAGAGACCCCGCTACCAATCGCTGTCCGTCGGACTTGGTTTGCGCGGCTTCGCGTCCATACGTGCTCGGGTCGGCTCCTGATGACGAATCCGATACGAGGCTCTGGTCTTGCACTGCATCAAAGATGGACGATACTCGAAGCCCAAGGTACCTATCTAGGTAAGCAACGCACTTGGATATCCTCAAGTTGACTGCACACCATGATACAATCAGTGACATGCCTCAACACCGTCCGGCTCTTTACGGCAAGCTGCCCGTCGCCTATCACAGCGCTCTGGCCAGTCCGAGGCCAGTTGGAGCACGCACAAGCCCCATGACCACCGAGCCTCGGGTGTGGCTGTGCGGCACTAAACCCACCTAGATCTCCAACTGTGCCGGGCGTTTCTTTTAGTCATCGGACTGCCCTTATTATTCCACTTTGCACCCACCAATCCCTCCCTCTCCTCCCCTGCGGTTAATACCAAGATAATCCCTGGCCACCTCTCAAGGGGCATCGACCAACCCTGTTGTACACGGCCAAGTCGGAGGGAGCATTGAGGCACCCGTTTTTGCCAAGTCGGAACCGACGACTCTATCGTCAATAAGCTCTGCTGCGCCCAGTTGGACTGGCCCAGCCAGCCTGGTTGGCGCCTCACCTTATCTGGCAAACCTCGACCAAGCCCTGGACGGGATCGGCCTCCGTTGTCGCTGGCACAGCCTCATTCGTTAACGTCTGCCAGTCTTGACGTCGCTATAACAATCACCGCCGTCACGTCCAGCCCCTACATGGACGCCGCTCGCTCGCTCGAAACTAGGTTCAACCATGCTCTCATGTTGCTTCCTTTGACGCGAGAGGCCGCCGCCATTAAAGTTCTTTGGTGGGTTCTAGAATGATTCGGTATTCAACAATGCAATCCTTGCTAGACTATGTCACTCCCGTTCGAGCAAAAGGGAGCTCTTGGGTCCGTGAGTTGTAGTCGCATGGTGCAAACCTCCACCAACTTTTGCGCCTATACATGCACAACCACCGTAGAACCAGAAACACCAGCCAAGGAACCGCTAGGAAACCACTCCAGATGCCCCCTTGAAATGTTTTGTTCCATTGTGTAGAGCCATATTCAGAGGGAGCGAGTCCTTCTATAAACCTCAGTGTCAGCTAATACTCTAGGAGCTGCTTACAGGAGCGGGTGACCGGCCACTTACGTGATAATGAACATCTCCTCAGTCTCAACAAACACCACATCCCTCATGATTAAATGTTTCGACTTCAATTCAAGGTATCTTTGACCATAGTTCCACCCATGCATGCTACTCTGCCCATACCCTGCCCAATTCGTGATGCTTCATTACTCCGTCCCACCAGCCAACTCGTCCAAATCCGGAAAACTACCTAATCATTCCGCCTGCTTACCCCTAACGTGACAACAACCTGCCCAAAGGCATCGAAACATGGAACTGACCCAACGCCGTGATGAGCGCTTCAGCCTACCACAACCTTCATGCTGAGGCTCTCAAGGAACCCTCCTAGGTCCTCCTTCTTGACTTCGACCACGCAATGTTCAAAACTGTCAATGCGCACGCGTGTGTTTGTTTCTGATACAACCTCCTGGAACGCGATGCCAAACTTGTTGAGGCCGTAACCCTTTTCGTGCTCAACGTCCTCGTCATCTGACTCGTCCGATTCAGAACTGTCTGACGCTTCTGATTCTGTTTCCAGGTCATCATCATCGCCTGCATCTTGCCGGGCCGCACGTTTCTCTTCCCGGACCTTTTGCTTTGCAAGGCGCGACTCCTCCTTCTTCTTGAGCTTTGCTTCTCTCTTGTCTTTCCGCTGCCTCCCTGCCTCCCTGTCAAGGAGCGTGGTGTCTGGACCGCCTCCGCCGCCAGTGCCCACAACAACATAAATACCCCTCTTCTCGTTGAGACTGGCCACGACAAGAGGCGTGCCCCGGCCGCCGTGGGAGAGCTTTCCGTGGGACTCCCTCTCCTGCTCGGCTAGAGCCTCTCCGATCCAGAGGGAGAGCTTAGTAAGTGCTGCAGGATGGGTGAAAAGTGACACGTCGGGTCCGTCCTTGACCACGCACATGCGGAATGCACGGAGGTGCTTGATCTGCTTCTTGTTGATGAGAGATGTTCCGGTCCGGTAAATTGCGCGGTGGAGAAACTGGGCCGTAGGAAGACCGGCCTTCAAGGCATCGATGCTGTCGCCGCTGTCAGCTGGGGAAATCCTTTGCTATAGTGGACAAGGTCAACTTACTCTTCAAGCGCATCGTAGGCCTCCCAGAACCGCCCGACCCATTCTTGACCCTGAGCCGTAAACTCAGCCTCCTCTTCAATCTCTCTCAAAGCCTGGCTTGATGCTGGCGCCGTATCCGCCGTGTGAGCATGCTTGCCAACCTCGAGAAGTGCGCCGATAACGACGCCGACATCTTGGGCGCTCAGTGTTGCTCGCCAGCCCCAGCTTCGGACGAAGCCCCATCCATCTTTAGCGCCTGCACGATCTTTTCCATCCGTATCGACAGACGGCACCATTTCGTCGAGATTGTAAAGCGAGCCATATTTCAAGAGCTTGGCCCTTAGCTCGCGCTTCAACATCATGTCCATGTGCGTGTAGCTCTGCTTGCATTGGGCAAGACTGACTCCCATCTTGGCAAGCAGCTTGTGGAGTCGCTTGATTCCCGTCTCACTCCAGGTCTTGAGGCGGGAAAATAGATAGGGGGAATGCAGCATGCTGTCGTAGAGACTCCAGTGGCGAATGAGTAAGAACCTGGGTTCAGGTGAGAGCCGGATTCCAGTATCCTCCGGGTTTCTCGCTGTTGTGGGAATGACGCCAGTATTCTCTACGGCAACTCGCCCGTTTGTGATTTCCGGCGGATTCAACCGCCTTACTTCATCGCGGAGCAGCTGCCGTATCCTCGCTCCCCGTACTCCGAGCCATCCCGCAGGACGGCTCCTGTCACTCTGTCTGACAGGGGCAGCGGTGCCTGCTGATGAGCGACCATAGAGCTCCATGGATGTGACGCCGACTATGGTGAGCCATAGCAAGTCATTGTCGTCTCTGCCAAGCTCGGAAGCAAGAGAGTACATCATAGAAGACAGGGGCTCGGAGAAGGAGGAGCCGACTTTGTAGTATTGTTGCAGAATAAATTCGTTCTCTTGTCGCATCCGCAAAAGCCGTCTTCGAAGTATGCGCGCTGACGGAGCTGCTGGTAGCTGAGCGCCAGATGGGGGTTCAACTGGATCGCTCGACAACCCAACTGCAGGTTCTCGAAGAGATACAAGGCCTCTCTGCTGAGGACGACGAGGTGACCCCGGCAAGGAATTTGACTGCATGATTGTCAGTGGTTACCGTGTAGACGCCCTTTAAACCTGATTGACATACCGAGTTACTCCTCCGCCGTTGCCGGGGCCTATCATCGTCACTAAATTCATCCTCGTCCGCATCTGACCAGCTCTTTCGTTTTTGTCCTGCGTGTGCTGATTCTTGCTTTTGAACGTTAATAGCGCCGTCTTGATCTTCGTCTTCGTCTTCGTCGCTGTCTCCCAAGTCTTGGTCGTCGTCGTCGTCTATTTCGGGCATGTCGACCAAAGCGAGATACGCGTCTCGTTCAATTCCCATGTCCTCCTCGACGTCGCCATCGTCAAAGACGACTATGCCTCCTTTACCAGGCTTGAATCCTCTGGAGATTTTCCCACCGTCGATCCCCGCAGGGCTCCTTGACTGATACGAGGACGAGACCTCGGTTGCAGGATCCAGGGGAAAGCCGCCAAATACATTTCCCAAATTCCAAGGCCGGTGAGCATCCATGACCCAAACCTCTACACCACTGTAAGGCGAGTCTTCGCCTTCTGACTCGAGCCCGAGGAGCGGCCCTAGGTCGACCACGCCTCCCACGCCTAGACATACAACGACACCTCCGCTGCCGCCCTGGGACTCCATCATGGGTACCACTAGCTCCCGGCCTGCCTTTTCAAGATCGGTGTACCCAGACACAGGCTGGATCTTGTGAGGAATATAGTCATGTTTCAACAGCCTTGTGAGGATCCTACATGCGCAGAGAGCGTCTGGTTCGAGGGCGGCGAGGACGAGAACGGGCGGGGAGAGTGGGTGTCGAGTTTGCTGGAGGTGGATATATAACTTTGAGATTAGAGATCGAGGAAGATACATGACTGCGGTAGTTGACAAGCGGTTTTGTCGCGATACCGACGTGTCGTAAGTTTCATGGATCAAGCGTTGAATCGAGCGTCGATCGGAGGAGCAGGCAAAGGGTGAAGTCGGAGCCGGGACGCGTTGGGTCGCGTAAAGTAGATTGCTCGGGGCGGAGAGAAAGTCGCTGAATTGGATTAAAAAGATGGAATAAGAAGATGGAGAGAGTAAATCTAAAAGGGCAAACGGGATAAGAAAAGTAGACGCCGAGAGCGTAGTGGTATATCTCGAGCGTAAGAGTTGGCAGTGTCTTGTGCTTGCACAAGAAGATGAGACGAGGACACTGCATGGGCATGGGCCACAGTCAATTTCCAGCCCGTGAGACGTGTTTTTGGCGACGCGCTTGAGATAGGCCATGACGCGCCTTGCCTCTTTGACGAATGAAGCGGCTAATTTACGCAACTCTCCAACGGCAACCGTTGCCCCTCCTTCCAAAAAGAGAGAGCATAGCGATTGTCCTGCTGAGCGAATGAACTTTTAGGGGGCATTCCTCACTAACAGTTATGGAGGTTCGTCAAGGGGGAGAACGGGATGCCTTTCTACTAGTAGGTTGATTCAACATGAGTCCTTTCTACTACAGCTAATTGACTCTTTGTTCTTATTTCTCATCTCACGCCCGGCTTGCGATTGTCGACGTGCAATGCCTCTGATGTGGCAGGTTTACATACAACTTCTGTAAACCACTCAGAGACCTGACAGCCTACTCACTACAAGGACCTCGTTGACCGCTATCAGCTCGACATGCATGGAGGGGTTTTTGTCAGTCACGGCGGGGATGATCCGTCAGGGCTAGGTAGATACCTACCTTATTAGTAGCTTACACGACATGAGCAGCCAGAGTCGAGCCCATTACCGACCAGACGGTTCACTCATTCGCCAATGGCTCGGGCTATTTTGGTGCATTGAGTTACCAACCTGGAAATCACAAACAGCCCGCCCCAGCGAAACTGCGAGACACGGCAGAGCAGTTGTAGGCAAGCTGAGCAAGGACCGCATTAGACTGAATGCGACGTGCCTTTGTGCAGTAGTCCCGCGCAGTCTATGCCAGGTCCTAACTTGCGGGCCTACATGTACGAGCGTCCAGCAAAACTTGATGGTGACAAACAAGTCCCAGCCTCGACATGCCTTGCATGAATCAGCGGCTCATGAGTGAGGGGTCGATTGAGATGATAAGTTAGGTGGCACGATTTACCTGCAACGTGCAAAGCAGGGCCCAAGGTGCGATAGGCGATGGATTGGATGTCTCCCATCTCGTCGGTGTAATCCTTCTGGTCCATTACCGTGCATTAGTCGACTTGTACCGTTTCATCCTCGCTCGTTGGACCACGTCACGGTCGGGTTGCAGATACGGCCGCCGATCGGGGGACGAGTTCATGGAACATATCCAGATTAGTAGTTTCGGCTTGACCCGACGGTTTGGGGCTGTCTATGGTTCTGGGCTGAAGAAAGCAGCCCGCAACGGCCATCTTGTGTTGACATTACCAGGCCTCTGGGAGAATTCAATATCCCTCGCCCCAACGTACTCTAGCTGGAGGTCCCTTTCGCCTTTTTGCCCTTCTGGAAGCCAGTCCCTCGCCGCGCCTGGTTCACAATTGGCCCGTCCATCCCTCCAGCCACACGGTCCAGTTTGCCGGGTCCTGTTACAGTACAGGTCCTCCGTTGACAGGCCCCGGGGCCCCCGCCAGCAGCACAGGCAGGGCCTCTCATACCTTCAGCTAGTTATCGCCTGTCACATCTCAGTCCCGTCCGCTCCGCCTCCAGAACCCTTCCCCTGGGATCATCTTGCTACTACCAGTACTTAAACTACCTTGGGTACCTACCCATCTGCCGCCGGCATATACCTACGGCCCACCGCCTATCATCCAATCTCTGGCCTCTTACAGTTTCGCCCCATTCTTCGGCCACCTCCATATACCTCGAGAATAGCTGCGTGCCCATGTATTCTTGTCGCCCTCGCCTCCCTTCTATTACCATTGTCTCTTCTCGAGCACACTCCCTCCGCAGGGAACCGGTGCAGAGGTCCTCCAGTTATGGCACGCAACAACCCCGAGGAAGACCCAACATCCGACTATGGAGATTCAATAGCCACCTCCGAGTTCACATCGGTCAAGACTAAAGAGCTGTACTCGTACGAGCATGGAAGGTGCGCCATCTCTGACAGGCCTCATTCAATGCCATCATACTGACTGACTACTGCCAGACGATATCAGGGCTTCCTTCACGGCCGCTACGGCTTGCCCAACGACGATGCTGAGCAAGCTCGAGAGGGCCTGAAGCACAAGCTGTATGTGGACTATCTCTTGGACGGCAAGCTCTACCTGGCCCCAATTGGAGACAGTCCGCAAAAGATTGTCGACCTTGGGACTGGCGTGGGCATGTGGGCGCAAGATGGTCTGTCTCCTCGCCTTGACCAGCGCCGTTGCAAGCTGACACTTGTCTATCTCAGTGGCCGAACACTTCCCCAGCGCACGTGTCATTGGGACTGACCTCTCACCAATTCAACCTCATTGGACACCGCCCAACGTCGAGTTTCGAGTCGAAGACCTCGAAGACGATAATCGCCCGTGGACAAGCATTTACGCTGATGCGGACCTGGTACACGTTAGAGCTCTGCTGCAGACTCTGCGCAAGCCACGCCAACTGATAGAAAGGGCCTTCGAGTAAGACTCAGAGCTGCCCGCCTGGTTAGGACAGAAGCTAACACGCGCTGCAGGAACTTGAAGCCCGGCGGTTGGATCGAAATACACGAGGCCATCCCATTTGTCTTCTCAGTCGACGACACGGCGGGCGAAGACCACCCCATGAACAAGTTCTACCGACTCGTTGAGGGGCCCTTTACCAACATGTACGGATGGAATCTGCGCTTCAACTATCAGATCTACCAGACACTCAACCAGGTTGGTTTCATCAACGTCAAGGAGAGACACTCATACACTCCTGTCGGACGATGGCACCACGAGGCCAAGATGCGCGAGATTGGCATCTTCACGCAAAACATCATCGAGGACTGGGTCACGGCCATGCTGAGTCGACCCGATGTCATGGGGCTCTCCAATGAGGAAGCAGACGAGCTTGGGCACAGCGTCTTTGTCGCATTCAACGACCCCCGCATCCACGCGCAACTGGACTGGGTCGACTGCTGGGCCCAGAAGCCGTTATTGCCCTAGTAAGGCGTGGACAGCTCCAGGCTCCAGCACGCCAAAGCAGGCTCGGTCATCAAAGCGTCAACCATGCCTGTGGACCTTTGCTCAAGCTTGACCCAACGAGCTCGAGCGTGCATGCTCGCGCCTCTGCTGGAGTCGTGCAACAGCGCTTGCTCTTGGCGACTGGGGTGACATGGGTCTAGGGTTGCCTCGCATGACGCTCCGACGCCGCACAATAGCAATGCGACATGCGGCAAACATTCGGTCCCCTCGCAATGACCTGTCAAATTGATACGCCAACGATCAGCCCTCGGTGCCTTGGTGCCATCCAACCGGGCAAGGGCAGCATGAAGAAATGACTCTGGCTGTGTCTCAAGATGGGGGTAATGCGTGCGGCAGGGGTCCGGCACTTTTTTGACGCTCGCTGCAAGACGATATCCGGAGCCGTCTTTGCATGTACATAATGTCTCAGGGAAGAATGCGCTCATGTGTACACGAGCGGTATTAAGAAGCCTCTTATCTGAGCATTAATCAGACGTTTTTCGTAGTAGACAGAAGCGAGCCACGGCAATTCCAACTGCTCTGTCTTGAGCCTCACATCGGTTTTGGCAGCTGGCCCAGGCATATATCTATACGCACACAACAATCTGGGATTCAAACCTCTTGGCTCACTCAAAACACGGCAGGTCAATGTGGGAAATTTGTGCTGGGTTTTGAGCTATCTAATTTCATGTTCTATGTAAGGTATGAGAAGAATATTTCGGTAATGTCGGACCCTGATCCAAATCTGGTATCCATACATCTCTCTAGACATTACACAAACTGGGCTCCCAGCTTGCTGGGTATCCAAAGACGTTTGTTACTGCTTCGCTCCATGTCGTGTTCCGTCAAACCCTTATCGAGCAGCTGCACCATTCCAAAAAGTCCCATTCCATCTCCAACAGGACTCCCACGCTCTGCCCACTCCTCTACTCTAGAAGCAAACAAACATACGCTCGTGTATCGTGCCACATGGCTTGTGAACAAGATTGTTGTCTAGCTGCCAAACATGTTGCCTCCTTGGGGATTTCCCATCCCGCCCATACCAGGCATGCCTCCCATCCCGCCGCCTCCCATGGCGCCTCCTCCCATGGGAGGACCTCCGCTGAAACCTCCGCCGAAGCTTCCAAAGCCACCCATGGGAGGATAACCGGCTGCGTCGTTGTAACCTGACATGAGGTACGACCAGTCCATCTCACCAGGCTCGCCGCTGGAGGCTACAGAGCCCGAATTGGCCCTTTGGACGCCGTCCATGGCACTCGCGGCAACAGGGTCAACAGTGGCGTTGAGGCCAGAGGAGGGCGTATCCGCCTGGGGACGTGGGACTCCGATCTGCGGCTGTGTAAGTCCGGGGTCGGGGCGGTTCTCTGCTCTTGCACGGCGACGGGCTTCACCGCGCTCCCGCAAAGGTCCAAGAAAGGCGGGTTGTTCAACTGGCCTTCCAGCAGCGATGAGAGCAGCCTCGTGCGCGTCCCATGCCTTTATAAAATGGCCGCCAAAGGCGATGTGCATAGGGTTGTGGTAATTGTTGAGCAGACCACGGAGCTGGTGGTTGCGGGCGATGGCGTCCCAGGCACGCTCAATCATCGGGCCAGAGACTCGATGGCGCAACTCTTGGACGAGGAACATGTAGGCGGGGAAAGGAAAGTGGTGCATAGAGTACCACTTGAAGCACCGGAGAGAATCGGAGGACTGAACGATGTTGTCATACTCGATCATCTGCGTAGCCTGGAGGAAGAGGCTGTCTCGCTCGACCTCTCTGAGCGGTATAGGGTCAGCATTGTGCATGCGGACGAGGAAGTTGATGATGCGCATCTTGCAGAGGGCCTGACGGGTCATGGTAAGGGTGAAGAAGTGTAGGGGAATCTTGGGGTCGCATTGGTTGAGATATGTACCCTCCATGTGTGCGCAGTAGCCGTCGAGGGTATAAGCCGGCCCATCCTGACCAGCGAGGCGGATGGTCGTGGTAGGCCGAGAGTTTGGTGTTGCCGCGGGGCTTCTATCTGGGTTGTTGAGCTTGTAGCTATCGCGGTTGCTGTCGCTCGAGACAGCCATGGCGAGTTCGACCCGTGTTAGAGCAAAGAGCATCTCTGTTGGCCCCGAATGGGGTGTTGGCAACTCTTTGCCGTCAATATGCAAGTCCGAGTCGTTGACGTTTAGTGGGAGCTTGCAGTCACCGCCGCTTGATAGGGCAGTGACAGTCGATCCAGACATTTCTCCAAGTCGGCGATCGTATCCAACAAGAGTCCACCAGAGACGGCGACGCTGTTCAACCTCAAAGGGAGGTAGTCCAAACTGTGCAGGGTCTCTATGAAGACCCATTCGCTGGGCGATACGGACGGCGAGCCCAAGGAGGCAGAAGACTTGCCGAGGGTCGACAAACCATCGGACAGCAAACTATAAGAGGTTACTATGATGATCTCAGATTTGGACGTTTCTGAGATGCTCACAAGGTAGAGTATGTATGCCTGTAGGAGAACTGGATCGTTGACACGCATGAACCCGGCCTTGGTAAGAGCTTGTTGAGTTGCGGAGTGATACTTGGCCAGGAGGTCTTGCTTTGGCTCGTTGAACCGGGTTTGCACTTCCGTCTCCTCTAGAGATGTGATTGCCATGAGGTAAATGGAAAACATGAGAGCCTCGATGTTCTTTGGCGCCTGGTCAAGGTTGGAGCTTGCCTCGATGATCTGCGCCTGGACAGTGGGGACATGTGTGATTTTAAGTAGAGGGTTGATATTGTCAATGTAGATCTGCCAGAGCTGGAAGATGTGAATGGTGGAAGGGTGAAAGCTGGTGACGGGGCCAGGCTGGCCGCCGATGATGAAGGGGAAGCCATCAGAAGCAAACATGCGGTCGAAAGCACGATGTATGGTGGATGTGCCTGGTTCGTCTTCTTCTGATGAGTCTTGAAGCATATGCTCACTCGCTCGAAACTGTGATGGGTTAGTTTGGGCATATTGGCGAGTGGCTATGAGTATGGGGGCATACCTCTTTGTGTAGAGAGAACCATGCTTTGGCGGTGTTCCTAAACATGCTTAGAATTGCTGAGAATAGACGAGACAGCAGTGAAGAAGACTTACCTGTCTGCTTGGGATGCGGCAGGAGAGGAGCTGGCTTCGGGAGATGTCTTGAGGCCGTCGAAATCGTTCTCTAGATCGTCAACATCATCACCCGGGGGACCATCGGGCCTCAAATCATGGCCGATGGCATCGACCTTGACGCCATGCTCAGCAAGCAGGCTCTCATAGCGCTTGAGCCGATCGATCAAGTCCTTCTCCTGGAGGCGCTTCTTGCGGCGCCGGGGAGGCTGAGGAGGGATGACTCTGCACTCGACATTTGCCTTGACGCAATTGGCACAAGGCTTATTCTTGTCGCAGCGGACCTTGCGCTGCTGACAGAGGACGCAGCTTGTGCCCCGGGTCAACTTGAGGGCCGAGAGATCATGAGGTTGAAGGCCGTGAGGATGGGGCTGCTGCGGGACCGAGCCGGGGGCAGAGGAGCCGGGGACGGACATGTTAGCTAGGGATCAGATGACCGAAGACGCGTAGATTTATCAAGGGATCGACCGGAAGCTCTCGGTCTCAGCCCAGTGCGCATGGCCCCCCAGTACGAGGAGCGACGCCTTGGGCACAGCAGAGACGGGGTCTGAGCTGACTGGCGAGGGCTTCAGCTCAGCTGCAAGTCTCAACGGTAGGGCTGAAGACTCGACCTTGCTCGGGCCCGGGGTCCAACAGCTTGTGGCCGGTGACAAGCTCGTTACTGTAATAGCGGTGATGACCCAAGGGATGTGTCTCTGGGTTCTCGGGACCGAGCCCACGAGCATTGATTCGCTTGGCAGCTGTGCTTTGGTTGGCTGGTTGGGGCCCCTCTAGCTTCAGCCAGAGAAGGCAGAGTGGTATGTTAGTAGTTAATAGGTTGAGTTACGATGCAGAGCGGACGCATGTAACTAGCACATGTAATAGTGAAACGGCTGCAACCTGAGCACCGGCGTGGAGATGAAGGAGATGCGACGGGACTTGTTGGTTGTTCTTGCTGGCCGAGACTAATAGCAGTGACGAGATTCGGTCCCGAGGGGTAGACGCCTTGCTCTGTTGGGTCTAGCGGTGTCTTGCCGGGCCCGACGCTTCTTCTTCCTTCCTCGCCCGTCAGCCACAAAGGAAGCAGCCATCCATGGATAGTTTGCTCCGGTTTATTGCCCATCGGCTGAGGATGCCCATTCTACAAACGAGCCTCATCTAACTATTCTAGTCTGGAACGTGGCCCTTGCCTGGTTGTTTGCGTCTTGGCTTCTTGCGGCTCGCATATCTCGGCACCGTTGGCCGCTTTTCTTTTCATCTGATGGCACCATGTATATATATCTAGGATGCCAAGCCGCATCAGTAACCCAGATGCTCATCGTACATAACAAGCAGCCAACTTGTCTCACTTTTTCTTCCTGTCAAAATATTGTCTCTTGCGTCTTTCCCTACCCACCTAGAGAACATTTGTTGAACCTCTCTCAAAAACCCCTCCAGGGCAGCTCCCATCATGTCACCCCCTGACACCCCTTCTCAGAAACAAGGCCTTGAGCCAGATCGGAAATCCCTAAACTCACTCTCATCCGCCGGACAGCCTACGCTCCCAGAAACCAGCAGGAGACCTCTGTCCGACAAGAACGAAAAGACATCACAATGCCAGGGACCCTCAGTTGAGCCCTCGGTTGAAGCCCCGAGCCCTCAGGGCCCAGCCTTTGACCAGGAAGCCCGAGACAACTACAAGCCAAAGACACTCAAGTTCTGGCTCATCATCGTCTCCGTCTTTGCCTCCATGTTCCTCGTCGCTCTCGACCGCACAATCATCTCTACGGCCATTCCCCAGATCACAAACGAGTTTCACAGTCTGGGTGACATTGGATGGTATGGCTCGGCTTACATGCTCACCACCGCCGCCTTCCAGCTCATCTTTGGCCGTATCTACCGCTTCTACGACCTCAGAAAGACCTTTCTCGCCTGTATTCTTCTTTTCGAGATCGGCTCTGCCGTTTGTGGAGCTGCGCCTACTTCTGTAGCTTTCATCATCGGGCGAGCCGTCGCCGGCATTGGCTCTGCGGGCATCATGACTGGTTCCATGATGGCCATCATCCCCATGGTACCTCTGCACAAGCGTCCCATGTTTCAGTGTATGTACTTGCTGCCCCTTATCTAGCTGTTTGGATACTTACTGACTCTTGACAGCCATGTTTGGAATGGTCTTTGGCATCTCCTCCGTCGCCGGTCCTCTCATCGGCGGAGCCTTCGCTGGGCGTGCCACTTGGAGATGGTGCTTCTACATGAACCTCCCTATTGGTGCCGTCGCCGCTGTATTCCTCCTGTTGTTCCTCGATGTCTCAAAAAAACAGCACGAGTCTGTCCCCGCTTCGAAACACATAGCTCGTCTCGACCCAATCGGGACCTTCTTCTTCGTGCCCTCCATGATCTGCCTCATCCTGGCACTGCAATGGGGAGGGTCAACCTATGCGTGGAGTAACTGGCGGTTGATTCTCCTATTTGTCCTCTTTGGAATAACCCTCGTTGCATTTGCCATTGTGCAGGTCATGATGCCTGAGACGGCGACTATTCCAGTCAGGGTTATCAAGCAGCGGACAATGCTGGCGAGCGCATGGACCATGTTCTTCATTGGAGGTGCCATGATGCTCGCTGTTTACTATATTCCTTTGTGGTGCAAGTATCTCTTTGCCCGTCTTATACAGACACTCGCTGACATCTCCCCAGTCCAAGCTACCAAGGGTATCGACCCCGTCAAGTCTGGTATCTACACCATCCCCCTTGTTCTCAGCCTTGTAGTCGCAAGCATCATGTCAGCCGCATTTACCCAGCGTGTTGGATACTATGTCCCCTCCATGATCATCTGCCCCTGTATCATGGCCATTGGCGAGGGGCTCTTGACCACACTAAAGCCCAGCACCGGCTCGCCTCACTGGATCGCCTATCAGTTCCTCGTCGGCTTCGGCGTAGGCCTTGGGATGCAAACGGCCGGCCTTGCCGTCCAGGCCACGCTCCCAAAGGAGGACATCCCCACGGGAATCTCCATCACCTTCTTCGCCCAGCAGCTGGGCGGTGCCATCTTTGTCTCGGTCGGCCAGACCATTCTCAGTGGGCGTCTCGTGGACCACCTATCTGGCATCCCAGGCCTAGACCCAAAGGCCGTTGTCAACACTGGCGCTACTGATCTTCACAGGGTGGTGCCAGCTAAGTACATGGGCAATGTCTTGGATGCGTACAACTACGCAATCACGAGAATCTTTTTCGCCGCTGTGGCGTTGTCCGTTGCGCAGCTCTTGTGCGCGCTTTGTGTGGAGTGGAAGAGTATCAAGCAGGTCAAACAGGCGCCTGAAGCGAACAGATCTCACGATGAGTCGCAGTAAAAGACGAACGAGTCATGATGCAAAGTACGGTAATGGCGACTGGAGTTTTGGTGTTTTAGAATAGATAGTATGACGGGACACTCCCCCCTCTGTTTAGATAGTGAGCTATGAATATGCAACTCAAAAGATTTATGACATGCCAGATAGTAAGTGCCAATGATATCGTTGTGAAGATCAAATTGCTGTACACCGTTCATTCTGCAGCATCCTTGCCGCCACCCGCGCTAGTCTTTCCATTCGATTTCTGTGGTTTAAGCTGACTTTTAGATCGCAATCATGATGCGTAGTATGGCGGTGAAGGCGCCGTCTGCCACGACTATCATGCGACCACATCCCCAACGATGACAGGGATCCCCTTGATTGTAAAAAGGGTAGACGAAGGACGTCTTTACCCAGTTTTCAGGTATCAACTTTTTCTACCATCATCTTGTTATGCTTCAATTGAAACCAGGCGAGCGGATAATGCTTTTCGATCAGAGACGTTGTATGCACCAAAGAGTAGTCCATTGGCAACACAGATTCAAGACATGACCTTTGCTGGTTTATCTACGACTTTGATGATACCAGTATATCTACAACTTTGATAACCGATATTGAATATCTACAATCACAAACACTCTACAAATACCCAGCAATGTGCGCCGGCATCAAGACAACAATGGCCTGCGGGCACACCTTCACCAACTACACCACAGACTCGGGCTCACGACCATGCACCCCCAACATCAAGGTCCAGTACCTCGACGACACGTGCGCGGCGTGTGATCCGGAGGCGCGGAGGCGCCGAGTGAGGCTCGACTACGAGACACGGCACGCCGAGCTCATAACGCGATACATGACGGCCAAGAGCATGGGCGACGGTGATGCCATGGCGCGTGTGGAGCGGCTCGTCATGAAGAATGCAAGCATCACGAGGGAGCGCAACTTTGAGATCGGGACACCGGGGCGAGACGAGGATGTCATGTGGTGGCAGATGGATGACAGTGATTGAATGTCCAGAGAGAAGCCGTCGTTTGTTGTATGAATTAAGAAAATGTGTTGCGTATGCCGTATCCTGCTTATACATGTACCATTAATACATCATGATTCTGAGCCCCATCCTCCCTTGATACCCGTCTAATGATAAAAGATATGCGTAGCCTCCGCTCTATATGTGTTCAACGCCGGCCATGAGACAAACCGCCAAGTCAAGTCGAGGGCTCATGGCCCAAATCCCCCAGGCCGGATGCGTTTCCATAATGTTCACTTAAAAAGAAAGATAAATGGGAATCATTCTGTGTCTAGAATGCTGCAAGAACAAACAATTCTGCCCCCTTTCCGTGTCCGAGGGTGTGGTGTACAAGTGGTATCCAGTCTTTTGTAGAAAGCAATGCTGTGTCGTGCATGTTTTTTTATATGCATGTTCTTTTATGCGAGTCAAGAGAAATATAGTGCGTCAATATGATCTAGGCGAAGGCGGTTCAAGTGATATAGATCGAGCTGCAGGACGATCGTATTGCACACTCTTAAATGCTGGTACTAGAGTATTCAGGCGAAGCGGGAGGCGAGGCGTAGAATAATCCAGCTCGATAGTGCCGCTAGAGGTGGTTGTGCTCGATGAAGTATCGGAGCCAAACGAGGTTGCTTGCTTGTACTTTTTGCTGGGCACGGGCGGTGCACTATCAATGCTGTCGTCGTGATGACGCTTTCCGCTGTGAGATCCCATGATGATAATGGTGTGGATGTCGTGATGATATGATAGAGTATGGTGTGAATGACGAATAGTCTCGAAAGACAAGTGAGAATGCAATGTCAGACCGAGCGGGCACAATGCAAGACAATGTCGCCAGCTTGAATGCCCGCCTCAGCCTTGCCAGATAATGCAGATAATGAATAGGCAAGGTAGTGAAGATAGATAAGAGAGGCCTGCTTTCGAGATCAGATGAGGTCGAGATTTACCGAGGAGATCCTTGACGCTCCCAGCCAGTGAGAGTCGGTTCATCCAAGGAGGGGTAGAGAAAGTTGGAGAAAGAGTCAAATGAGAAAGGGGACCTGGAATCAAGAGGCGAATAAGTGCAGGAGGAAAATACAGCTTTGTAGCAGAATAAAGCGCTGGATAAAAAGATAAGGGGAAAAGGGAAAAGGGAAAAGAAGCAATGAGGAACGAACCGCTTGGGTAAGTGACCTACCTTGGTTGAGGTGGAGATTGTCAAATGAGATCCAAATGGATGGATGCTGCTAGAGCTTCCACTTGATGTGCAGCGGCAGGCGTAAAAGGTTATGCACAACCCAAAAGTAACCAATCCTAAGGTATCAAGAGACTGAAGTTAAGCTGCTGCTGCTGCTGCTGCTGCTGATTGCTTGTCGATCTGCAGCCATGGTCCATGGATCCAAAGTGTTGTTTGTAGGCCGTCTCAAGTCAATCAATACGACTCCTAATGTCTACAGCGCCGTCCCTCCAGGGGGGGTTATTGTTGATTTCCCGGCGGATATATGCTGGCAGCCTGGTAAAGGCAGGAAAGAGTCGGCAAAGCCCTGGTCCCAAGTCGTCTCTTAGGGCAAGATCATATCCATCATAAATAAAAACCCCGGACAAAGAGGAAAACTAAGGGACGCATGCAGCTGAAAATTGAAATTGCTCCCGTCGTTTATGGCCCGACGACACATGGATCAGAGGGCTTAGTCATGCACGTCACTTTGCCCCCTGACTGGAATGCCTGAAGCTGGACCAACAACGTCAACGCCAACGCCAACGCCGCTGAGAACCCCACAGCAGCAAGCATCAATTCCCCGGAGCCGCAGCCAACGCGGGGCATCATTATTCCACACTCACTCACTCACTTCTGCCTTGATCTTGGCAAACCACCGCCCAACACTAATTAATACCAGCCCTGATAGTCTAGTAACGATCACCATCTGACTATCATGGCTGCATCAATCTCCAACCCTCTCCTCTCGAGCCAAAAGAGCTCCGAGCTCCAAGCCGTCCTCCACCCTCTGGTGCTCCTCACCATCTCCGACTACATCACACGCCACACCCTTCGGCAGCAGCAGGGCCCCATCATCGGCGCCTTGTTGGGACAGCAGAATGGCCGCGAGATCACCATCGAGCATGCCTTTGAAGCCCATACCCTCGAGGCGCCTCAGACACAAGGCGGCTACCTCCTCGACAGCCATCGATTCGCCGCACGCCTGGACCAAAGTCAGCATCAGCACCTCTACCATTGTCTACCCCTGCTGACATCTTATAGTGACCACCGTTCACAAGGACAGGCAACTCGACTTTGTCGGCTGGTACACCCTTCTTCCCCCGTCTGGCCCTACACCAACCATTCTCCCCATCCACAACCAGATCCTCGGGACCTGGAACGAGTCGGCCGTCCTCCTCGGCTTCCATCCCCAGCATGTTCTCGACCATTCCGTCGGCGGCAGACTGCCCCTGACCATATACGAGAGCAACTACGAAGTCGACGACCCCAAAGCCGACAACGATGGCGAGGACAGAAAGATGGACGATGGAGAGCCAACCCTCAAGCTCAAGTTCAGGGAACTGCCCTACTCAGTCGAGACCGACGAGACCGAGATGATCAGCATGAACTATGTCGCCGGCTCGGGCGGAAACGCCGCCGCCGCTGCCCCTAGGGAAGAAAAGACGTCCCTCTCCGTCGAGTCCAACGGCAAGGGTAAGCGTCGACTGGTCGAGAGCCCGGAGGAGCAGCGCAGAAAGCAGACACAGGAGGAACCCGACGACGATGACGATGACGAAGTCGCTCTAACACCCGAGGAAGATGAACTGATCGCCGCCCTCACCGCCAAGGCCAACGCCATCAAGATGCTCCAGTCACGCATCCGCCTCCTCACCACCTATCTCGAACGCCTGCCGCCATCCTACGTCAACGGCGACGCTGCCGACTCGGGGAGCATGGACGCCGACTACACAACCCCCTCTCACACCGTCCTCCGTCAGATCCAGGCCCTCGTCAGCCGTCTAGGCCTCGTCATTCCCTCGGACGAGCCCTCATTCGAGCGTGAGATGCTCCACGAGGCCAACGACGTCAACCTCGTTGGCCTGCTCAACGGCATCATGCAGAGTGTCAACCAGGCCCGTGAAGTGGGCAAAAAGTTCAACGTCATTGAGTCTGCCAGGGCTTCCAACCGCCGTGGTGCTGTTGCTGGCCAGGACTTTAGTGTTGATCCGGCCGCCTTTAACATTCGGGGTGCCGGCGACATCCTAATCTGACGGGAGCAGCCATTGACACATGGTCAATGAGCTCGGAAAGGCGAGCCCTAGAGCTTGTCACCATACTGAGCTACCTTGATCTCCAAGCATTTTAGCCAGGCGTTAGGAGTTGAGTAGATTAGAAGGCGAATGCATTATAGAAACCCCATCTTTCGAGCAGTTTTCACTGCAGAGACAAGTCCCAAATCTTGAAAAGCAAATTCTCGAGTATTTTTGTTGTAAAGGGCCCCAACAAATGCCACATATGATCATTCTCTAGTTATTGCTCTGCCTAACCATTGACTTCCAGCTTTTGTTTCTGATTTATTATGAACGATTTTTCCTCGCGTTCGCCAGCAAACCCATTTTGTTATATCACCATCCCGAACTTCAACGCAAAGCACCACGTTCCCCTTTTGTATAAGTTTCCTCCAAATGACTAGGCAGTAAAGTAGCCACCAAAACATGTGGCCGTATGGATATCTTTGTCTATCAATCATAACGCATTCCGTAAAAGCCGGCAACATAATCTCAAGCCTCAATGACAATCTTCAAGACCAGGTTACCCTCATCGTCACTGGTACGTGTTGCCAAATCAAAGGCTCGCGAAGCCTTGTCGAGACCCTTGAAGCGGTGGGTGACCATATCATCCAAAGATGGGAGGCTGAAGCCAGAAGCGTTTCGGGCCTGGGAACACAAAAGCCGGATGCCAGTAGGGTATGTGTTGGAGTAGCGGAAGACACCCAAGATATCAATCTCACGGAGGTGAGCCACCGACAAGGGAAGCGTCTGGATCGGTGTGCCCATGCCAACCATGATGACCTTGCCGCCAGCCTTGGTAGCGTATAGACTCGTGTGCATGCACACTTCCTTTCCTGTGCATTCAAAGGTAACATCCACGCCGTCTTCATCATCCTCTAGCATGAATGCATCCAGGGGGTTCGTAGAGGCAAGGATATCTGCGGCCAGAGATTTGACCCCATCGAATCGGCTCGCCGTAGAAAAGGTGCTGGCTGGGGTTATGGCCCCTGAGTCTGGGGTGGAGACTCCAGAAGACACGGTTGACGAGTTCAATCGTGATCGTGGGGTCACATATCCATGCGTCGCAAATCCTCGACTAACGGCATGGTTGACACGCCCCGCGTCAATGTCGGTAATGGTTACTGAGGTGCAGCCCGATTGGCGCGCCATGGCGGCAGTCAACAGACCGACGGTGCCAGCTCCAATAACCAGGGCAGTGGAGCCCGGCTCCGGTTTGGCACGATTGACCGCATGAATGGCCACGGATAAGGGTTCAAGTAGGGCCGCTGCCTCATATGAGACATTGTCGGGAAGCCTGTCAAAGTCAGAAACCACGTCAGATATCTCCGGGGCGGAACGTACTTGTGACACCATATAGCTGGATGGTTGATCCTCTCTTGGAGAGTGCCTTGGTAGTGAGGATAGCTTTTGGCACTGCTCCTGAAGCGCATCTTCTTGCAAAGATTGTATCGGCCTTTCCGACAGATACCGCATTGCCCACAGGCAACGCCAACCTCGAGAGCAACTCTATCGCCCAACTTGAAGCCGCTGACCTGAGGACCAAGAGCGACGACTTCGCCTGACGACTCATGGCCTAGGGATAGTGGGTGGCAGGCACAAAGATCACCATTGGCAAATTTCTTGTAGTACGAAACATCCGATCCGCAGATGCCTGTGGCTTTGATAGCAATCTGCAGCTCGCCAACCCCGGGAGCTTCGATCGTCCTCGTTTCCTAGCGTGACAGATAGGTCAGCCGGTTTCTCGCGTAGGGCTGAAACAGCAACGATCACGACGTTGGACGGGGGACTTACCAGTCGTAGATCGCGGGGGCCATGCAGGACCGAAGCACTGATCGTTGATGGCTTCGAGGAATGGACGGGTAGATGCGTTGGCGCGATCTCTTCCGTAGCAGCTGGGGCCATGGCTAACGATAGTAACGCTCAAAGCGTGGGATGAGGGTGGGATGTTGAAGAGAATGGAGACTTGGAATAGGTCGATGGCTTGGCCGGTTGCCTTTTGGGGCAAATACAATGAAGCGGATTGGCTGGTGCAGAGAGCAGAACGTGGGAGCAGTCCAGTGCGTGGGGGTAGTGGCCCGGGATGGTTCTGGAGGCGCTTCAAGTGTCAAAGCAGGTTTGGGGTTAAGAGAAATAGAGTATCAAACGTGGGATTTCGAGCCTCTTTGGCGTGGGATGTTTGAGCTAAGGTGGATGAGCAAAGAAGACCGAGGAGTTATCTCACATGGGACACACGGAGATGTAGAAAACGTGAAGGGTCCCCGCCCCTTAAGTAGACCACAATCCTCGCCAGCAAACTCCGGACAACTTGACCAGAGGAGTCAGAATTGAGAACGACGACGATTTACAAGGGTGTGTGCTCATCAGCAACTGCCCGGCGCCAAGGTGGCCCGCCGCCTGGAGGCGTTGAGTTGGGCAAGAGAAGTGACCCAGTCAGGGAACATCCAGCTATCTGGGCAAAACAAGGAGGTTTCCGTTAGGCAATGCCATCTCGCCAATTAACTAGGTGCAGGGCCAGGTGAGATGGCAACGGTGCAGAGAGGCAGCCCCTGGTGTGCAACATGGTGCACCGCGTACCTGGGCCGAGGCCGGACCATGAGAGTGGACTCCGTGAACGAGTTTGCTTCGAGGGCGGGCGTCCTGCATGCACAGATGGGGCGTCATGAGGGCCTGATGCTTGCTCGCGGGGCGCACTACCAAGGGTTTCTTAGCGGCGTCAAGGGTCTCCTAGCGGATGGGAAAATTGTAGCTGGTCTCGAGTATGGCGTCAATCCCAAGGAGGGAGAGAGTATCCCTCTGATGGTGGAGGGGTGCTGCCGGAAGCCGTTGTGCCGTCGTGGCTCAGATTGTGAGGAGTGTCGAGATCTTGGCGATGGCGATGGCGATGGCGATGGCGATGGCGACTGGTGTTCGCTCCAGAGAGGAAACAAGATCATCAATTGTGACGACAAGCCTCGCCGTAGATGCTGTTGCATCTTTCCGTCACGGAGGGCGGCCAGATGGACCGGGGTCATGCACAAGCAGGTCGAGGTGTGCCTCCTAATCCACCCGAGATCGCGGTGAGAGCACGATACAGGCATGTAGTTGTACGCGCGAAGTAACTGGCCAGTCTCTCCAACATGACAGGACTGCTCGGTACTTGGACTGATATCCAGGAGCCCGAATGGCCGGGGGACAAGCTATTTGCCGGTGGATTGACTAAAACAAGGAAGCCAAAGTCAAGGCAAAAGAGCGGTCTCGGTAGCTGGAGTGAAGCGAAACTTAGGGGAACGACTCCGGTAGTGTATCTGTCCAGCGACGATGGACTTCCAGGGAGCCGATGACCCGTTGCCCCCATGCCTCCTTTCAAGCACATGGGCGAATACTGTATATACAGCATCTTGTCTGTGATCCATTGCTGCGAGTTGTCGTCAACTAACCACCAACAATCGTCAACCTGTAGCCACACACCACAACCCGCAGGGTCGAGCACCGAGCCACATCCGAGTCTCGCTGCCGCTGCCGCTGCTCCAGAAATGATTTTGAGAAATGCTTGTTCCTCAGCTGCCATTGAAGAGGAGGGAGTGGAAGTGGAGGTGTGCCTGATTTCGTGATGTTGGTAGGCAGAGACAGGATCCTTGTGTGCAGAAGAAAGGATCGTCTTAGCTGCAAGCGTGGCCATAAAGGTGCTCAGAAAGGTGCACACGACTGCAGGTAAATGTGGAAGGCACGTCGGCGGACACAACGCCGTCTAAGTTGCACTTTCCTCCCCGATAAGCGTGCTTGCCCAGCCTTCTCTCTGGCTTTATCGCCAATCGGGGCACATCCATGCCCTCCAACTCCAACTCCAACTCCTTCTCCTCTGCCCCTCGAGGTTCATCCGTCCTCCGTCATGGCGATGCTTTCCTGGGTCCAATATCCATCACATATGAAACTAAGTCCTTGCCCTGGTGATCTCTGTCTCCAGTGGGGCCATCGTAATGATCAGTCTCTGTTATCAATCTCATGTACGTTCAAGACACGGTCGACTCTTAGCTTATCACCTCCACCTGTCAACGCCAAGGGTTCCAGGCAGACAGACCACACACTTCATTTCGGTCCCAACGTAACCACGTCTAGTACAGCTGACAGGGATCATAGGGTCAAACCCCAGACTCCAGACCCCAGGCTCTGGCGAGTTCTCCCCGCCAAATAATGATAGGGTGGCATTGCATCTGGAGGTAGCTTTCGGTCTCACGGCCTTTAAATATGCTGCCCTACAACGTGGAAGACAAGAGTATCCAAGACGGCGCCCTGAACTCTGCGTCTGATACACAACAATGCCCGTTTGAAGGCTTCGCAACAAATTTCATATCAGTCAACCCGCAGAAGTGAGATACTTCTGCACCACCATCTCCTTGCGTCCAGGACCACGGCCAGAAGCTAGCTCAGACGCTGCACGGAGACCCGCCAGGAACAAGCCTGCTCGGAACGACGTCGCAATCCCGAGCGATTCGGGCTTGGAAGGACCTTCTAGAATGCAGACACATGGCTGCCTCTAGCGCTCTGGCCCTTACCTCAGTTTTCAGCTTGACTAATAAGGCGTTGCAACCCAGGTACCGGCGCTATTCGGTTGTTGACACAATCCGAAAGACTGCTCATCCGAGCTTTTATTAGTTTGACATGGTGTAATTACTGTCACTGAGCCGCAGTCGTTACGTTCACACCAAGATGCAGAAATGACGAGATTCATGCACTCTTGGTTCCACTACTTCATCACCAACCCTGGGCATGGGCAGTCGCCAGTTGACCTCAAGGCTACGCACAGGCTCTGTCAGATCAGGGCTAAACTCGCCCTCCAATCACGTCCTCCAGGGTATTTTGATTCAGGCTCTATGCAAGGATATCAACCTCTACGCTATCGAGCAAGTCTGTGCATGGCACGACAGTTGTGATCCCAATCTTCAGGTTATGGACCAAGAAACAATCCCGTCACTTCCGTTGCGGAGCATTGAGCTCGCGTCCAAGACGATTTACATAATGAGCGCATTTTCTAGCATCCTATTCTGAGTAAGGTGTCTGCAATAGATCAGAACGGATAGAGATCAGCAATGTTTAGCCAGCTGATTGTGAAACACAGTGATCTAGAGCAGCAAACAAAGAACCCCAGCTCTATCAGACCGCCACTTTACTCTTCCTCATTAGACTTCAGCCCTTACTACGACATCGCGGCACTCCTCAAAGGCCAGAGATAGAGCAGCTGATCACATTCGAACTATCGAATGTTGCAACAGGCTTCTGGTGATGCAATTCCGATAGCAAAGTTTGCCCAACAACTCGTCATCAGATGTCGGTACTGGCTTTCATGCGGGCTTCTATACGACGGAGCACCGTCCCGAACCCGTTGCTTCTCACCCAACATGGTGGAGTAGTTAGATGTCATTTCGGGACGCAAATGCATGCGACTTGGCCCAACTAATTGACCCCTCGCACACATTTACGTTTGCGGTCTTTGGCGGATACGCCATTTCACGTTGGGCTGAGGGAGAAAACAAGACCGGCACCTCTAATCTGACCAACCGTGTGAACATGTGTCTCGAACCGAGACCTAACAGGATCCTTCCAATTCCTTCTCGAACAGGTTCGTATTTCCGCGTTGGAGTTGCTTTGGCTAATGGAACAGTCAATACTGAACCGTAGGACGATGAATATGTCGAAAAGATGACAATTGATAGGCGTCAGACCTTTTCGAATTGAGAAGTTCATGTCCAACATTCTTCTCTCACTTTCTCCTGGGGGTTGCGCAATCCTCCCCGCGCGCCCCATCGCGGCGCAACGTTCGCATGGAGGTTTCCAAGCGCAGATATTGCTACCCAACTGCTTGAATTGACGGGCTGGTCATATCCAACAGCACGGCGTGGTTCTCTGCGGTCTCTCACCGGTCAAGCTTGAAAAGAACGTCACTTGGACGTGTCCTCCACGGCTCGCCCAATAGGTTGATACCCTCTTATCTCTTCTCATATCTCCTGTGTGTTCCGAGCACAGGGTACGGAGAAGCATGTGAGCAATACGACACATCTTGAAGGGAAATGAATAGTGACGACGGAATACAATATCGCAGAGCCAGATCGAGGTCCTCAGAAAGCATCTCATCGGCCCTACACATCCGGAATCGGGGTCAAGAACTGCAGAGGCAACCATGACAACCCTCCTCTACACCGCCTATCACTTCGAGATCGGGTACATGGTTGACAACTGACGGAGCGACTCTCGGACAAGGGGGTTTACAGTCGGCCGGTAGATACATGACTTCTCGGTACACGCCTCGGTGTTCCGATCTGCCCGGCTGTTGCAGTTAAATCAGCCAGGTCAAGCCCTTGCCACACGCATATGAGATAGGGAGATGTGGACGGAAACGTACAATTTTACATGACACCGGGCTCAGAGCAATGCTATCGAAAGGAAATGACAAGTTGATGCAAGCCCCGTGTTCATCATCCACATAATAAGAATGTCCTCCCACCATCTCGCGTCTGGACAACTCAAAAGGTGCTGGCTGCCAGTCGACTCGCAGCATTCCTGGCATCCACACGATCCTCATCGTCCTCCTCATCCACGCCCTTGAGACCTGTGCGACCACCCGCCAGACGCGCCTGGCTCGCCTCGGATGTCTCTTCGCTGTCACCTTCCTCCGATACCTTGCTGATAAGGCTACCCGATACACTGCGGTTCGCAGCATCAGAGCGGCGCGGGACACCGCTCCAAGCGTCACCCTTGGGACCTTGGCTGGCAGCAAGGCTAGAACGGCGCACGGTAGGATGCGCCTCACGGCCGAGACGACTGAGGCCGCCAGAGGCATCAATTGAACGTACATCCGGACGAACCGTCTCGAGCACAGCTAGAGTTCGTCTCTCTGCCTCAATTTCGCGGAGGACGTACTCCCTGATGCTCGAGCGTAGATCGGCCGAGGTCCTGGAGAACCACTTGCGACGTTCCTGGACTAGGTTCTGGGTGACGCGGTTGGTCTTGTTGTATAGGTATGTCTCGTGCTGACGGGCGTCATCCAGAGCAGTAATGGCCTCGTCGACCTTCTCGCGGCGAACGCTCGAGCTGGCCTTGAGCCGGTCAGCCGCATTGAGCTTGCTGCGTGTGACTTCTTGCGCTTGCAGAAACTCCCGGATCAGGATCTGGCGGTTGGTCAGAGACTCCTTGACAATGAATGCGTCCTGGGAGTGATATTGGAACGGGTCTCCAACGGTCGTAGCCTCTGCCGTCGCCTGGGCGGCATGGTAGTCGCCAACAGTCTGGACGACCTTGCCGAGCTTTCGGTAGGCATTGGCGAGACCAGGGTGAGGCTCCTGAGCATTCATGCTCGTCAGCTTGGCTCCGTAGTCGGCTTCGGCAAGACCAAGTCCTTGAATCGTTTAGTATGCTCTAGTTATACATGTTTGAGGGGGTGCCTACCTCTTCGCGCCTTGACCAGCTTATCAACCTTGTGACCAGCATCCATGCTGCCCAAGTAAAAGAGCTTGACAGTTGGTCGCGCATCCGCAAGCTCGGGGGTATCATCAGGGGGTGGAGCGAATTGCTTCAGAATCTTTCTGCGCACGCCCGTCGCTGGCTGCTTCCTCTTGACCATTGGGCTGTAGCCAAAGTCGCTCTCGACAAAGAGCACCATCTCGTCATCCCGCATTAACACCTCGTTGCTGCAAACGTAGTTGAGCCATCGCTGCATCAGGGCCTTGACACGAATTTCGTCCTCGTCGGTGCCTGCGCCGGCTGAGGTCAGGGGCGGGGGAACCGCGGGGATCAGGGACTCTGGGTTCGCGGATATCAGGTGCTCGGCGAGCTTGACAAATTCAGAGTGTAGTCGACGGACATCGCGGAACTGAGTAGTACGGAAGCGGGGAATATTGGTCTGCGCTTTGTTAGTCCATGAGAAAAGGAACGAGGCCGAGTATCATCGTACGTGAACATCGAATCTAAGAATGGGATCCTTCTTGCCAGTTCGCTCGAGTCCTGTGATCTTGGCCTGGAGTCGGTACTGAGGGTGAGCTGGCTTCTGGGTCTGCTGCTCTTGTCCCGGATGAGGAACTTGACCGTGGTGTTGGCTGGTCGCGGGAGCCCCCTCTTGTTCAGCAGATGGCGTCGCGGCCGTTGATTGGGACTCGGAAGGGTCCAGGGTCCCGGAGGCTTCGGTGCCGTCTTCGGTGCCAGAAGCCGTGGTCGCGGTACCAGGCCGCTGGGAACCATCGTCGTCTTGCGCAAGATTCTCCTGCGCGAGGTCATTCGACGACTGGGTGTTGTATCGAAAGGGGGGAGGATCGCCTGCGATGGGGCTAAAGGTAGAAGTGTTTCGCGCTGGCGATGCTATGGGCGAGCCGCCCCAGGGCGAGGCACCGGCCGGGTCATCGGCGTCGTGGATCGTGGAGCTGTAGTCCATGGTGCTCGGAGTCTGACGATGTTTATGGCTCAGTCGTCGGGCGATTGCTGAGATAGTGAGAGAGGCTGGGGGAATGACGTTGCGCACTCCCAGTCGGCGGTCGGTAGGGACGGGTGGTTCAGGTTCAGGGAGGGTGGAGCAATGGCCTTGGGGGCAGTCAGAGTATGTACTATAGTACGTAGTAGAGATGGATGGCAAGCTCGAAGCTCAGATAGAGCGTGCACGAAGCATTCCTGGAAGCGGAGCACGGAAAAAGCAATCGCCAACGGCTTTGAAACTACTTGAATGGATGTGGTCCCTTGACCGAACTTGATTAAACCACGCGTACCTACCTACCTTACCTGACTTAGCTCTTTCGCTGACGCAAGTTGGCTCAGGCTACAAGCCGTGTCGAGACGGGAACGGGAAGCCCACCCCGACTTTCTTGACTGGGCGCTGAGCTTCGCGCATTGGCTCGCTAGCTGTGGTCTTATCTTATCGGCGCCGCTAGTGAGGGGCTCGCAAAATGTTTTGGACGACTTCGCTGGTGTTGGATTTTAATAAGGAAACAATTGTTCTGTACACTTGACTCTGGTCGTACATTTCTCTGCGGATCGCCTCGCGGACCTTTTTCCCCCTTCAAATCCTCCTCATCTTCCTCCAAGTCTAGAAACAATCAATACATTCCCATAATCGCAATGGGTAAAAAGAGGACGCGCGACGAGGGCAAGGAAGCCCCCCCCGCCGATGTAGACAAGATGGACGAGGACGGCTCCGATGACGAGGTGTGTTGCGGCTAGCACTTGATCGCATACCCTTCCTTACTGACTACGATTACTAGGATTTTGACATGGTCAATGTCGAGTTCGAGTGGTTCAATTATGACCCCGAGGTCGACTTCCACGGAACAAAGTCGCTTCTGCGACAACTCTTCGATGTCGATGCGAACCTCTTCAACATGTCTGCTTTGTCCGACCTCGTTCTCTCTCAGCCTACTATCGGCTCGACAATTAAAGTCGATGGCAAGGCTACCGACGCTTACGCTATGCTTACGGTGCTCAACACAGCCGTGCATCAGGAAAAGGAGCCTATGAAGGACATCCTCAAGTACCTGGTGGAAAAGGCACAGACCAACCCATCTCTGGCCCCCGTCTCCGGTCTGGTCAACAGCGGCAAACACATCGGGCTGGTGTTTTCTGAACGCCTCATCAACATGCCCTCGGAGCTAGCGCCGCCCCTCTACTCGATGCTCGTCGACGAGGTCGAGGCGGCTGTGGAAGACAAGGAGCCCTACGAGTTCTCCCACTACTTGATTCTGTCAAAGACATACCAAGAGCTCGAATCCAAGCTCGACGTCGAGAACCAGAGGCGCAAGAAGGCCAAGGAGGAGGCCGGGACTTACTATTTCCACGTGGAGGACGAGGTGCTGCAGAAGCACGCGGTGGCGTACGGAAGCTTCAACTACACAAAGGAGGACGAATCGTCTGCAGACAGCAAGCGGGCATTCCAAGAAATGGGCGTCAAGGCGCATGGACACATGATCCTTATCGAGGCGAACAAGTTCCCGGGGGCGGTTAAGGCCGTTAATGAGTATCTGAGTGCTCCGCAATAGATGAACATCAGGCGGCCGGTTCCAGCCTCTGCATCAAGTACTCCACCTCCACCTCCTTGGTCAACGGGATCACAAAGTCCTCGTACATTGACACGACAGCATCAACATTGATTTTGGCGGCCCCGTCAGTTCCATCTGGAATTGAGGGGTCCTTGCCGTACGTCAAGGCCTTGAGACGGAGGCGCTCGAGCACCGTCTTCTCCACGGCCGCATTGGTGATGGACTCGGCGATGCCCTCACGGTCCTCTGCCTTGATCAGGCGTATGTACTTTTCCTCGTCTGACCGAAACTTGGACTCGGCGACAAACTTGCCAAAGTGGATGCGTCGCGACAGAGCCTGTAGACAAGCAATATCGCAGGTCGCAGTCGAGCCGTAGTTTTCTTGGGAGTCGCCCCGCTCCTCGCGGCCGAAGTCGGGGCATACGGCAGGGAGGAACTTTTCGGTGTAAAACTTCTTGATCTTGTCGTTGACGTTGACGTTGTTACCATAGAGGATCTTGGGGTAGTTGAGAGGCCTGAGGATGGGCTGCTGCAGGGCGTCGGGGAAGAATGGATATTCATCGGGGGACTCGAAGCGGCGGATGAGAGACTGCAGCTTCTCCTGTTCGCGAAAGTACCAGTCGAGAAAGCTTAGGTTGCCTTCGGGCAAGTCGAGTGCGCCAGGGACATAGATTGTCTATTACAAGTAGTACGTCAGTACATTGAACATGAGTATCCTGCATTGTAGGGCAATGGCCAGCTGCGCAGGGGTTCGCATGAAGGAGTCGAGATCCCACTTACACCGTTCAATGCAAACTGCACTCGCTCAATCAGATGAAAGGTGATTGTATCCTCGAGACGGCTATTGTCGTCAGTTTCTTACACATGCTTGGCTCATATGCGACTGGGTAAATCATACATGAGCTGGAATCGTATCCGAGCGAGATCCAGTGCGTGTGCGGCATCGGCCATGTTGATAACGGTGTCCATGCTGATTTTCGGTGAGTAACGCTGGGTTCGAGCTGACACGAGACAACGAGTTCGGGGGCTGTTATAGAGACTCAGCGTCCGTAAAACCGAGGATAATAGAGTGCGAGATGAATTGAAGAGCACACAGTTGGGTTTGATAGGTAGTTAAAGTGTTGGCAACGGAAGTGGCCGTGAGAAAGCGCATTCAAGAGCGGGAGTTGACTCTAAATCAATCTAGCGTGTGGGCATGGACAATTCTTCGGATGGATGGGGGGTCCTTCCCCCCCGCCTGGTTGGCAGGAGGGCAGGAGTGGAGCGAGGACCGGTAGTTTGTTGAGCCCGTGCGGGCAGGAGCAAACGAGAAAAGCATGAATGAGCGGGTGTGGAGGGGGAGGAGCCGAGGGGTAGGGAAGCTCAACCTTAGCTATCGGGTGCAAATTAAAAAGAAAGCACGAGGCCATGAAAGGACGTCACCAGCATAAAGCCTCGGTGGCATTGGGTCACTGCTCTCAGCGATGCATGGATTTCATTCCAGCGATTCCAGCGGACTGGTGGAGGCGCCACAGGACCTAGCCAGTTGCAGTTGCAGGGGAGCTTTCACCTGTAACGAGCTACATTATTATTACCTAGCGCCTCAGTCCAGAAGCCCCAAATCCGGGCGGCCCTTTTGCCCCCCCAAAATCGGAAGCCAGCCTGGGTTATCCCGGCGCGCGTCATGATAATCTTTTCTCTCCTCCGAGGCCCCCAGCGCCATCTCTTCCCACAACAACGCACCGCTCCCGATTCTCCGAATCTCTCCCTTCAGCTTCTGCCGCTCAGCAGTCGCTAGGCCATGGCTGACCAAGAAACTCACTATGGCTTCGATGAAGGCGGAGACGACGACCAGTCCATTGTGTCGGTATGTTGATGCTCAAATGCCGTCTCTGACCCTCGGGTCACCCTCCGCCCATTGTCCAGTCTCGAGTACAAGTCGCTGACCTCAATGCTTCTCGGGTAGACGCGTGGGCTCGAGGCTTTTGGCCGCAAGGTCACAACCACAGCTACCCATTTGATCGGCCCCAATGCCGAAGCTACTGCGCACCACTACCAGGCCGCAATGGCCGAGGTTCAAAAGCAGATGAAGCGGCCGACTGTGCAGCGAAGCATGTTTTCAATGGCAAGGACAACGCCGACCGACATCATGCGCTCCAAGCTCTCCACAAACGAGATCCAGCATCGCGCTCTGACGTACCTCCCCGACGAGATGCTCGCCAACATACCCGACCATGAGAACCCCTACTCACTCTTCCAAGGCTTCCAAGCCAGCTTCCCCGAGCTGACTGAGGAAGGCAAGAAGTTTCGGCGGCGAGTGTCTCGGGGACGCAAGATGTTGGAAGAATCAGATGAAACGCTGGGCAGCCCCAAGCGGCTATCGCAGTTAAAGAAGGAAAAAGCCGGCATGATGCACGAATTTGGTCTATTAGGCACGCGCAAGAGCATGGCTAGCTACGAGATCCGAGAGATTGACAACAAGATCGCCAACCTCCACGGCATGCGCAGAATCATTCTAGACCGGCTGGCTGGCTTAGAGCAAGACGAGGCAATGCTGGAGCATGATAGTACGTGCCCCAGCAATATGTTCGAGGAGACCCCTGCTGACTTGACTAGTTTCCGACATGGAGTTGCAGGTAGACGAGGCCCAGACGCTAGCCGACGAGGCAGAAGAGATCGCTCGGAACACACGAACCAAGGAAGAGCAAGATCTCGTTGGTGATGCCGATGATCATGATCACGATTTCATGTCGCAATCTGTCTACGAAAAAATCCCGTCTTCTACCGGCAGCACATCCCGTAAAACGAAAAAGGTTCTCCGCAAGAAGTCTATGCCCATCCTGCACGAGCATTTCGAGCCTGGGACAAACATCCGCGAGATTCGAGCGCACAAGGACACCATCACAGCGGTTGATTTCGATGCGCCTTTTGGCACCATGGTTACGGCTGCACTGGATGACACAGTAAGAGTCTGGGATCTTAATGCAGGCCGATGTATGGGATATTTGGAAGGTCACACCGCATCAGTGCGCGCCCTGCAGGTTGAGGATAACATTCTGGCAACGGGATCCATGGACGCGACCATCCGGCTATGGGATCTCAGCAAAGCACACTATGATCCTCACGGTGGGCTCGGAAAGGACGATGACGAGGATGCCATTGCCTTTGGAGCAGACAACCACCTCGAGCCTCCCGAGGGCAGCATGGCTGACTGTCCACTGTATTCATTGGAGGCTCACGTTGATGAGATCACAGCGCTTCACTTCCGAGGGGATGTAATGGTTTCTGGCTCTGCAGACAAGACGATCCGACACTGGGATCTCGAAAAGGGTCGATGCGTGCAGACTTTGGATGTCATGTGGGCAGCTGCCGCAAGTATGACCAGCACAGAAAGCACATGGAGGCCTACCGGCCGATCTCAGGACAGCTCGGCGGACTTTGTCGGCGCCCTGCAGGTCTTTGAGACGGCTCTTGCGTGCGGCACTGCTGACGGCATGGTGCGCCTGTGGGATCTACGCAGTGGACAAGTGCATCGCAGCCTGGTGGGACACACAGGCGCGGTGACAAGCATTCAGTTTGATGATATGCATCTGGTGACGGGAAGCATCGATAGAAGCATCCGAGTAAGTCAATGCCATATTACCCTCCCTGAAGGGGGCGAGCTAACTGTAGCAAACAGATTTGGGATCTACGAACAGGCTCTATTTACGACGCATACGCATACGACAACCCAGTCACGAGCATGATGTTTGATGCACGGCGCATCGTGAGCGCAGCCTGCGAGGACGTTGTCAAGGTGTATGACAAGGTGGAGGGACGACAATGGGACTGCGGCGCTGGCATCACGGCAGCCGAGGAGGGCAAGACACCGTCCATCGTGGAACGTGTACGTGTAAGAGACGGGTATCTAGTTGAGGGCAGACAGGACGGTATTGTTGGAGTATGGACCTGTTAACTAGGAGATATATTATATATGTGTTTATACGATGTAGGAAGAATCCTCTCATGGTGGTACGAGTCCGATGGTACTTTGTTGAGTGTAAAGTTTTGCTTGAGTCATGACTGGAGAAAGATAGAGAACTTGGACCCTGGCTGTAGCTCTTGAAACTGAAAGGGAACATAATAGAGTAATCTTCACGATTGTACCTTGTGAATCTCTTTAGACGCCAAAGTATTCAAGATCTGGGTTAATTTCCAAGATCGTATGGTCATGGCTTCGCTTCCCCATGGAGCAACTCGGGTTTAAAACCTGCATCTTTCAACACCCATGAATTGCGACAACACGCCACGTATAGATGATACAACGGCGTTTTCCATGTGCCGCATAACTAAGGATCAAGCGCAACCATAATCTCGCCAGTCATTAGTGAGACATGGCGTCGGTGTCGCATGAGCAGCTCCTTACCAGGTACTTGGATGCCGCTCATGCGCTCACGCAGTCCTCACAATGCAAACAGGGAAAAGAGACAAGGAGCACACCTACGCATGAAGACAGTGATAACTCGGCAAAGGAATCTCTGGAGGAGAATACCAAAAACCTTCAGAATGAACCAGATGACTCAGATTCCACTGCGGATGCCATGGTACAGCTTCTCGCTCGACAAGCCAACGCGCTGATCAAGATTCACAAGAGCTTATCGAACGAAAACCACGATGCACACGGCGTCGACCAAGATCTACTCCAGAAAAGGGTAGCAGACTTGATATCCATCTCCTCATCCAAGTTCTACGCCTATCGCTATGATCTCCTACCCGCCATATGGCGCCAGATCTACACTGACGCTCTCATCCTCGAAACCCACCGGCTTCTCTTGGGCCCTCTACAAGCAGCACATTCGCTTTCAGAGCATGTCCTCGGCGTGGTAGTTGAGAAGCTTGACCGGGCGCTCATCACGGCAGGTGGGGGAGGGCGACAGCAATGGCTTGAGAAGACAATCCAGCTGCTCGAGGAGTCTTGGGTAGCAGGTCAACAGCATGAGCGGCCGGCGAAGCGCCAGAGACGAGACGCGTCACCCCAGCACAGCTTCTCCAGTGCTGAGCCCTACGAGAGGCCAAGGCTCTCTCCGGAGAGAACCTGCCCACGGCATTCTGGCTGGACCATGGAGCAGTTTGAGGACTACATGAACGGCAACGGAGGTGAGCCTCGGCCGATCGTCTTTACAGACCTGATCAGAGAATGGCCTGCTCTCACGGACCGACCATGGAGGAGCCCCGACTATCTCCTCTCCAAGACATTTGGCGGGAGGCGTCTTGTGCCAGTTGAGGTTGGAAGAAGCTACGTCGATGAGGGCTGGGGCCAGGAACTCATACAGTTCCGTGAGTTCCTCGCTCGCCACGTCCAAGTCGATTCTCCTGATACTACCGCAACAACGACGACGGCGAGCAGCAGCGCAACACCATATACAAAACCCATCGGCTACCTCGCCCAGCACAATCTCTTCCAGCAGATCCCCTCCCTCCGCAACGACATCTGCGTCCCGGACTTTTGCTGGACCGACGTCCCACCGCATCCAACAACACCATCCCTGGATCAGGTGCCCCTCGACGTGCCCCAGCTCAACGCCTGGTTCGGACCCGCGCGCACCATCACGCCGCTTCACACAGACGGCTACCACAACCTGCTCTGCCAGGCCGTCGGAGCAAAGTACCTCCGCCTGTACCCGCCTCGCGCCTCGCCTGCGATGCGGCCCCGCGAGCCTGAGCACGGCGTCGACATGAGCAACACGAGCGGGCTGGACGTGGGCGTGCTCGAGGGCTGGGACGAGAGGCCGGAGGGGATAGAGCAGGAGGACGTAAGGGGGATGAGAGAAGAGTTGGAGGGCGTTGAATACTGGGAGTGTGTGCTTGAGCCGGGGGACACCTTGGTGATTCCTATCGGATGGTGGCATTATGTGAGGAGTCTCAGCGTGAGCTTCAGTGTAAGCTTCTGGTGGAACTGAGCAAGATTGACGGTGAAAAGGATTTCGGCAACTATGTGCCTTGACAGCATCATACATGTCATAGTTTAGACGTAAAAGTGTGTGTCTTGTGAACAAATGAAATCATTCATATGCCATCAGATATTCGTAATATTCGTTAACGCCACAGTGTCTCAACATACGACAGACCCTACCCAGCACCCACAGATGCATCATCTGCACTATCACCCGCCCCCTGAGCCTCTCTCCGAGCCTTGGCCCCTGCCTTGAGCACCTCCCATTTTTCACGATACTTGTCTAGCGTCTTTTGCATCTTACGGTTGTCCTTCTCGAGCCGCTCCATCTGTTTCAGCGCCGCCGCAAGCTGCTCCTCCATCTCATGGTTCTTTCTCCGCGTGGCCTCATCGGTTGCCTTGTTGAGATGCGGCGAGGCGGTTGGGGATCCGGGGCGCATGAGGCGATAGCTTTCAGCGAGGGCCATGGCTGACGTCTGGGCGCTAGCTTCAAAGGCGTGTAGACGTTTTGTGAGCTTATCTAGCATGTCTTTCAAGGACTTGTTCTCTGTATATAGCTCTTCAATGGTGTTGTTGAGCTCCTTGTCAGTGCGGGCACGACCGATGCGGCGCTTAGCTCCTGGGGATAGCGGCATGGGGGCTTCCCGGGCGTCCACAAAGTCATCGTCTTCATCTTCCGGGACATCAAGCAGCTCACCGTGAGACGAGGTTCCAAGTCGTCTCTTTTCCTTTTCGGCAAAACTCAGGATGTTGGCATAAGACATGGTGTGTCCCGAGGTTGGCACGACGTAGAAAGAGTCGTTGGGTCCGTGGCCTTCCCGGACGAGGGCTTGCATGGTTGCCTTGGAATAGATCTTGGAAAGGTCAGGCTCCAGGATCTTGGATGGGGAGGCCTTGAGGTGACTCCGCTTGGGAGATGTCTCTGGTGAATCGGGCGCCTCCAAAATCGATGACTCCTCCTGGATCAGCGGCAGCCCTGCAAAGGCTAGAGGCGCTGAGATCTTGTTGAGAAGGCTACCGAAAGTGTTGTAGAAGCGAGCATAACCTCCATCGTCACTGGCGACAACAGAAGATGCTGTATCTGATCGCGAAGAAGTCGAGCTCTTGCCATAGCTCTCTGATCTTGTCTGCGCCGGAACCGGTGGAACCCAGGTAGGCTTGCCCGGCTGATGATCGATAATGTTCTGCATCTTGGCCTTGGTCCCGCGGGAAGTGGAAACCACATCAACGTTGCCGGGAGCCTGGTCGTTGGATACGCTGGGCGCAAGAGGCTGCCCTCTGTACTTGGAGCGAATGCCGCGCGCGGTGGCCAGGTTGCTAGCGATGGACGAGGACATTTCGCGGTGGACATATCGTCGCTGGGTGGGAAGTCCCGGCTTCTTGGACGTGGCCGAGTCGGTCTTGTTCTCCTTGCTCACATGCGCGCCTCGGGCAGCATCTTTCGCCTGATCGGAATGTGCCTTTTCGTTGTGGTCGGTCTCGCTGGGCTGCGGCGGGATTTCGGCTGGGCGCTTGAGGATCTCGGCAATCTTGTTGTGGTGCTCCTCAAGGAGCTTCAGGGTACGGAGAGCTTCGATGCTGGAGGTCGATCTAGCGGCGTTTGCGAACTCGCCAGCGGCTTGGGTGTGCTCGTTGATTGCGACGATGGTCTCGGAGGAATGATGAGCGACACCGGCGGCGCGCACATGATCGTGGGCTTTTACAAGCGGCGAGGAGTCCATGGTTCCATGTGAAGGACAGACGGTGACGATGGAGAGGTATTCAGGGACGAGAGTGCTCTCGTTTCGTTTGGTGTTTGCCTGGTCGTGTATTGAAGACTCTAGGTTTCCAAAGTGGTGATATCGCGGCGTGACGAAGTCAAGTGTGGGGAGGCACCAGACTAATGTTCCCGCACTGCGACGGGAGCACTGTACTTTAGCACTAGCGCTACCTAGGGCGGTAAGTACTACGTACTTCTGTAAGTATTAGGTAGTAGCCAGAGGGCCAGCAGCAGCGTTGTTCAGGCTATGAGAACAGGGGTTCCAGGACTTTGAGTAACTGCTAGCTTGGTTTGTTTGCGAACCAAGTGAAAGGGGGGGAAGTTGCTGATGTTGTTCAAC
Source organism: Fusarium zealandicum (assembly GCA_013266195.1). Classification (NCBI taxonomy): domain Eukaryota; kingdom Fungi; phylum Ascomycota; class Sordariomycetes; order Hypocreales; family Nectriaceae; genus Fusarium; species Fusarium zealandicum. The sequence continues at coordinate 50,131 of JABEYC010000462.1, forward strand.
TTCGACGCATTCAATTTTTCACGGATGCTTGTTGCAGCGCTCCATTCCCGGATAGGGCCAATTGATGGGTGGTGATCGCTTTAGCGCTTAGCGGGGTCTTTAAGGCTGTGGAGAAACTTCAGCTCCTCAACGTAACAACTCTTTAAATTCCAAGACAAGTTACTGCGTGGAGTTTGCTCAAAGCTGAATGACATCACTGCTGGGTGGGGTTTTTTTGTTTTGTTTCGCTGGCCACTTGTCGTTTTTGGGGGTTGACTCTTGGATCATCCACATGGATGTCGGATCTTTGTCATTGTAGTAGACTAGAATGGTATGCGAGATGACTGCATGGAGCTTGGCGGCAAAGAACCCCGACGGCACGAAGATCCGTCTTTGACGCACTTCTAAGGTTAGGGAGTGTTTGCTGATTGATTTTTGGCTAATTCGTCCCGTGAGTGGTGCCTTGGCTGTGTGAGGTCGACGATATCAACAAAACCTCGCAACGTCGACACTTCGCTGGACTGGCTACAACCACATATAGTTCACTATCCCGGTCATGCCATTAGCGAACCCCTTACATATTACCCCGTGCTACTGAGTAGTAACGAGTAAACGCGGAACATATTGCGTAAATCTCGCATAGAGCGGGTCCGAAAGCTGCGCCACAACGCCGAACAAACCACGTTCGTTATCTGGCGAGAGCTTCAGCGCCCCGGCAAGGGTCACCAATTGCTACCCACCAAGACTCTCAATTGCGGCCCCCCACTAGCCCACTGGGCGGATACATCCAGGGGCCTCGCACTCGGGCTGGGGCCGGTTACATGCGAATTTACGAGGCTGGTGGTTGCTCTAGAACCGAGTTGCGGATTACGGTATTTGAGCCAGCTAATCAATCAATCCCCTGGTTAAAACAGCCACGGTTAATTGCAGCAACTTTCAACTCCAGTTGATGACCACCACAGACGCAGTACAGATCGAATGTGGAACTACAAGTGACCAAACAAGCACTTGGCCCAACTCGGTGTGGCCTAGATCGGCATAGCATCATTTATTGGATGGCTCGTCACCAACAATCATCATCGAGCTAGTTCAGACCAACGACGTCAACTCCCTTGGCCTTGGCAGGTCGCCCATCACCACCTGCTACAAGACCTCAAGTCCTCCACGACAAAGCGGCCCTTGTTAGCCACGTCCCGTCAACTTGTGGTTTGTCCTTGCTGGCGCCGTTAATTAACATCCGCATCAGTCCCTACATCGACCAGCGGCGATCTGCAGCTGCCACGGCGATCCCAACTACAGCTACCAACTCGTCCACGAACGCCATCTTCTTCTTCGACTCTATTACCCTCTACCTTGCCTCTTCCCAGACGCAGCTCGAGGCGCACCGCGACGAACATGGCAACAAAGGACAACGGTAGCAACAGTGGGCTCAACAAGCTGCTGCCAAAGTCCATCTCGGCCAAGCGACTTCGAAGGAAATACGAGCGAGAGGAGGCAGAAGAATTGCCATATGACGACGGCCATGTCTTTGGTCACTCGCAATCCAGCCGCGAGACCCTAGAGAGCGACGGCACTCGCTCTGGCAATCTTGCTGGAGATGAAGACGAGGCTACAAGCCATCGCTCGTTCGAGTCTGACCCCGATTCGTGAGTACTACTTACCTTACCAATGCCCTGAATTTGTTTTTGTACGATTTCTGTTTCCTCTCCGCCCATCTCGAGTTCTGGCCCTGCATTCCTTGACTCGATGATGGCTTGTCTCGCCTTGTTGCGCGGAAACCCCGATGGGCGGTCCCACGAGGCTGGATTCCCTCCCCCTCGTTCGACGTTCTGCGACATCCCCAGAAGCCACAAAGACAAGGCTTATTGTGCCTCTAGCCCAATCTGTCACAGCCGACTCTCACATGTTTACATCGCTGCCTCTGCTTCTTTTCACATATACATCTCTTATTCATGTTCTTGTTCTTCTTCTTGTTCTTGTCCTGGCTGTGTCTGGCTGGCTTGGCACTTCTGCGACGTCTTTTGTCCATCATCTCCACTTCTCTCAGTACCCGTTCCGTCCGTGCTCTTCATCTAACCAAGGCAACGTCACTCCTAGATCCATCTCTCGACCCGCGCCTTTCTCAACCCATCCCTCTCAGATCGGCTACCTGACGACATCGTCTTCCGTTGTCCAAGCTTCGCATCTGGCCGAGTCCCAGTCTCTGACCGACGTCGATTCCAACAGCAGTACCTCCAAGTCATCCACCTATCCTGTAAAGCGATCTGATTCGACCGAGTCCAAAGAGCTCCGGATCGGTCGGAGTAAGACGGGCTTGCTTCCTCCTCACAACTCGAGTCGCCGGTCGCCTTCGCCAGGCGGAAAATTCAAGGGCATCTTCAAGTCGAAAAAGAGCTCCGGGAGTAACTCGAGTCCTGAACGCCCACCGTCGAGCGAGCCTCGTCCACAGTCTGAGCCGCGCAGAGAGCAGCCCACCATCTCCGTGGACTCTGACGCTGCGCAGGCTCCGCCTATCATCGAGCCACCTACTGCAGCTAAACCTCTTGCTCCCGACAGGCGGTCCCGAGTTCAGCCAAAGGTCGACACGACTCTGCCTCCTCGAACTCCTCCGAGTGCTGACAACCCTGCCCCCGTCATCGTCAATACCCCACCGACGCCTACCGAGTTCGCAAACACATCCGGTCAGTCATCTCCCGAGAGGAAATCATTCCGGGGTAACGCGGGCCAGAACTTCGGCCCAAATGGCACTGGTCCCTCCCGGAATATGAGCGCACACCGGAGAACCCGGTCAAATTCTTCAAACGTCGGGCCCAGCAGGCTCTCCAATATCATCTCAGCACCATTGACTCCGACTGAAGAGAGCGGTGAAGCAACCCCGAACGCGAATCCCACATCCAGCTTCTTCTCTTCTATGATATCGGCTGCCCAGAACGCCGCAAACACATTCAGTAGCAATATCCAAACCAACGCCATTGGTATAGGTGGAAAGCCTCGAAACGGAACGCCTAACAACCAGGATACCTCGGAGCCCACTGAAATCGAGCACGAAGCCGATCCTACCCCTATCGCGCAAATGCCCGATACCAAGGAACACAGGAAGTCGGCTGTCTCCACCATTGGCGCCGGCGAGCTCAGTCTGAGCCAGCTCGGACTTGCCGAAGCACCCAGCTCTGTTGCATCCCCAAACAACCCGCGGTTCCCCGATGTGTCCGATACTCGAGCTCGGTCCGAGTCTGCCCCCGTCGATTCACCCGCGAGTCCCGTAGATTTCGTCCAGGACGAGCCCGCCAGCCGACCTCGCTCGCTCTACGAGCCGGCAAGCGGTGAACATACTCCGCCATCCGAGCTCTTGGATAAGTCGAGCGGAGTGCAACGTACCTCCAGCTTACGAAGTGCTCTTAAGCAGACTCACAGGAAGCGGGGAAGTTCTGTCACAACTGGCACGACTATAGGTGCCGCAATAGCGGCCGCCAACAACTCGCTCGCGCATCCAAACTTGAGCGTTCCAAAACTCACGGGATTCGCCATTGCTAGCAAGAAGAGGAATCGCGACTTTCACGACTTGTTCAAGAGCGTACCAGATGATGATTACCTCATTGAAGACTACAGCTGCGCCTTGCAGAGAGAGATTCTGGCGCATGGCCGGCTCTACGTCTCCGAGGGACATCTCTGTTTCAGTAGCAACATCTTTGGATGGACCACAACCCTTGTTATGAGCTTCGACGAGATAGTGTCTGTCGAGAAGAGGAGTACAGCGCTGGTGTTCAAGAATGGTCTCATGATCACAACGCTACACGCAAAGCACGTCTTTGCTAGCTTTACCAGCCGAGATGCCACGTATGACTTGATTGTCAACATTTGGAAACTAGGCCATCCGACCCTGAAGAGCACTCTCAACGGCGTAAGGTTAGAAGGTACTGGTGGTGACAAGACGGAGAAGGTGGATGCTGAGCCGTCGGTCGACGACGAACCTCAGGATGACTCAGAAACGGACGATGACAGTGACGATGAGGAAGAGTACTACGACGAGGATGTCCACGACGAGATGCACAACGCCAGCATGGCCGAAGCAAACGGGACGGACGGTGATGTCGAGAAGGCTGCCTCGAGAAAAGCGTCCGGGGCAGTACCCGCGAACGGCGGTGCACCTGAAGAAGCCACAGCCGCCCCTGGTGCGCCTGGGGATTTCCCAGGCCCAGCTACACATGCGCCAACCGATTGCGGCGACTCGGCAACGCATTATGAGAGGATAGTGGGAGACGATGTCATCCCAGCACCTATTGGCAAGGTGTATGACCTCATGTTTGGTCAGGGTTCCGTTATCTTCATGACGGGATGGCTGACCGGGGAGCAAAAATGTACCGAAATGCTGCTGGACAACAAGAAAGGCCTGAGTCTGGACAACCGAACCCGAACATTCACGTACATCAAGCCGCTCGGAGGATCAATTGGGCCGAAGCAGACCAAGACCATCACCGCAGAGACGCTGGACATCCTAGATTACGAAAAGGCAGTCAACCTCACATGCTCGACGCAGACACCCGACGTACCCAGCGGAAATGTGTTTTGCGTCAAGACAAAGTATTGTCTCTCCTGGGCTGAGAACAACGCCACTCGAGTGCAGATGAACTGCACGATTGAGTGGTCCGGCAAGAGTTGGCTGAAGGGTAAGTGATATGGCGGACATGAATGGATGCATACCCAGTTGCTAACAATTTGCAGGTCCGATCGAAAAGGGAGCCACTGATGGGCAGACGCAGTACGCTAAGGACTTGTTCACGGCTCTCAAGGCGACACTGTCGTCCAAGCCACCAGGAGCTGCTCCGCTTGCCCCTGCCCTCAAGGGAGGGAGGAAGAAGGGGAAGAAGGCCAAGCTCGCCCAAACCACGACGGGAATTGTTGAAGGAGGCAACACGCCGAAGCGTCCCGATCAAACGAGCTGGGGTCTTCTCGAACCAGTACGAGGTATCCTGGAACCTCTGGGAGACATTGTCCAGCCTCTTCTTACGGGGAACGTCATGTACGGACTTTTGGTGGGCTTACTGGTAGCCACATGGTTTGGTTTTGGATTCACGCCGAGCAGGAACCCTTCACCTTATGGACCAGACATTGGCGTCTACCGACCAGACAGAATTGCTGCATACGAAGAGATGTGGCGGAGAGAGGACAGTGAGCTCTGGGACTGGTTAGAGGAGCGAGTCAGCATGGACCGACTGCACGGGGATCGTGTAGTTGCACGTAAGAGGGCAATGGAGCCGAGGACTGCAGAGGAGAACCTGCGAGCGGCTCGCATGGACGATCGTGAGGTGGAAGAGGCAATTCGGGTTACTGAGGAGAAGCTGCAGGTGCTCAAGGGAGTCATGGAGAAGAAAAAGAAGCCCGGCAAGTCGGCGGGCAAGGACACACCCTCGCAGGGTCTATAGGTGTTTTTTTTTGTATGTTTAGAGGTATAGCATAGCCTGATTGGAGCGATCAGCGAGCTCCCACGTTCTTTTGTCGCTAAAACACCCTATCAAAAGAAGCATGGACTTTTCCATAGGACCTGAATTCCTACTACGTGGTATACCTAGGTAGGCAAACCAACCGCACTATCTAGTAGGATCAACATGGCGATCAGGGCTTGAACAACAATGTCAAGACCTGGAAGACCAATGACTGGTCAGCGCTGCTCGGGTAGTAAGCTGGGATGCCGCAGATTCTTGGCGCTTATGACCTTGAACCAAGGACTCTGGAGAGTGTTCCTGCATGGATGCATGGTGGTGGTCACGCTGCAATGGTCATCCCAAGAACGATTGATCTAATACTAGGCATAGGTTGGATGCGGGATATCGTGGGTGGATAACGGTAGGGAGTTGCCGATGGCTCTTCAGCCCGATGATAAGGTAGTCTCCAACTATGGCTTCCCGAAGCAAGCCATCAGGTGGGAGTCATGATGGCTCGCCGCCGTGGCGGGCGGTCCGGCGTGTAAGGCGTTTTCCCTTACCCTACAGACAAGGACTTTCGGGGTGAGATGACGCAAGCATCGGATGACATTGGATGACTTTGGATGCCAAACAGACATTTGGGACATGGTTGAAATTCGCTTCGGCGGTAATGGTATACATAGCTGAGCCATTGTGTTTATTATTATGCGCTTGATGAGAGTGCCTGATTAATAAATATGGATGTGAGCTGTCCCGATTTGGCAACTCCTTTCTTCCCGCTCACCGGGCAGTTTAATAAAGCGTGTGCAGAATGAGCAGGACCTTCCTTTGAGGTAGAACACCCAGTTTCCTCCTCTCACCACCTAATGAGTAGAAGCAAACAACCATCAGCCCACCAATCGCGGCGTGACAACGACGCTGCCGAACCAACAAAGGGCCAACCATCAAGAAGATACGAAGAAGCTGTCGTCATCCCCTATGCCCCGGAGCAGGCGCCATAGCGCCTCGGTCAAGCTTGACGCTGGGCGTTTTGGCGTTTTCCGAGCCGCCATGGGGGCCGAAAAGGCGGGCTCAGCGGTCGCTGTCCGCCTCGCTGCCTGCCTAAGCCCCTCCGACGACAAGCAGGGGTAGTAGTTGGAACGAGGGTGAGGGGGGAGCTGCGGATGTGGGCGGAGCGAATGTGCGTTCCGCTTCGAGTGAGCTGTGCGAGAGAGGGAGCAAGGGGAAAGTTGAAGGTCGCGGATCTCTCTCTTGCATGTTGGATCTGACGCGTTGGAAACGGAGCACTCAAGACTTTGGAACTCATCGTCAACATCTCATCTTCAACACCACACCCTTGTCCGTTCGATCGAAGCCATCTCATCTCAACGCCGGCTTGGAGGCCCTTGGTCTAGGATCTGAAGCTGAAGCAGGCAAGGAAGCATCCCACCCCCAGCAGATCGATCCCAGCTCCCGGGTCCACAAAGTCCTAGGCCCTCCCAAGTCGCCCTAGGACCTCGTTGATGGTAACAAAATAAAACATCATGCCCACGAGTGGCGGTTAGGCGTTTGGGATTTTGCTTCCTCCAGTCTGGCCCCCTCCCTTTTGCCCCTCTCTCGCTTCATCGAGTAACTCATCTCTTTGGCTGACTGCCCGGTCGAGTCGACCTGAATCCCCACTGCTGTTGACCTGTTCCTCTTACACCGAGGCCCGCTGCTAACTGCACAGCATTGTCACCTCCAGTCACTCCGTCAATGGAGACCAAGAAGCGACAGTCCCTGGATGGGACAAGCCCCGGCTCGGGGTCTTCGGCCTTCCGAAGGCTCACTCGAAGTCCCAATCATCGTCTAAGTCTTCGACGATCGAGCATCGAGTCTACTACTTCGTCCGTGGCCGTGTCCGTTTCCTCGGACGACAGTGAAGCATCGTCTTCTGCTTGCGTGTAAGAGATGAATCCTACCCGCCCCATCCATATAACATGTTCTCTTGTATGACCCTGGTGGCTCATTCGGTTGCTAGGACCCGTGATACAGCTCGCGATGAGTGTGCGCTTCACCGATTCATCGTCTGGACTGCCGTCAAACGCAATGCCTGCGACAAGATGTCGGCACAAGAGAAACTTGAGTGTCCCATGCTGCGTTGTCGCAAACGGTCCCCTAGCCACGAGCTCATGCTACAGCACCTTTACTCCTGCGACTGGCTTGCCGCAGGTGAGTATTGGTGTTATGAGTGCGCAAAACCCGAACGTTTCAACGACGCCAAGTGCAAGCGGTGCCTGGGTCACCCTTCGCGGAGGAGAAAGATCATGTCCATGGCCAAGACCTTCTTCAGCTCCCTTGGCCACAAATCTAGAAACTCGAACCTGTCAGACTTTGACCTGGACATCGAAGATGTAGAGGCACCGCCCAGCTACGACTCGGCCGTTGCCCCGCCACAGGTTGAACTACACTCGAACGAGATCCACGAAATCGACTCAAGTGAGATAGCGCTGCATACTATTATGGAGGAGGAGGCCGAGGCAGACACGGTTCTGGCCCCCATATCTATAACTGGCATCCCGCCGCTGCCTGTCCAGCCTCTGCCTGCTAGCCACCTCGCCGAGCTTGAATCAGGCGCATCCATCGGCGAACCACTCATCGATTGGATTACGCTATCAGACACAGTGGCCCCTGTGAATCTCATTGATCCTGGCATCTACGCAGGGACGGAGCGGCCCGCCCTCCATCTTCATACCGCAGACTTGGAGGAATATCGAAGACAGCAAAAGAGGCGAAGCAAGGGAGCGGTGGTCCCTAGTATCTCGGTGCGTTCGACAGCTAGCACCAACTCAACATCGAGCACCAACACTGCGTTGAGCATGCTGAGCACGACTAGCATCAGCATTTCGCCCGTCTCAGAGTGGTCCGGAACCTGGGCAAGGACGACGGGCTTTGAGTCCACTTTGACCTCGCCGGCGGATGATCTGGCTGGTCCAGGAGGCCTCCTCCGGGCTGACTCGTTCGCCTTCTCACCCAAGGCATCCACGGCTAAGGATTGGGGTACTTTCGACGATGAGACTTTCGACCTGTACCACCCCTCCCTATCGGAGCTCCCCGCAGACATGCCTATGTCGGGTGCCTTATCTGCAGATGATTCTCTCCATGACCCTCTTGAACCTGACCAGCCTGTCTTTACCTTGAATGGCTCCTCCCTTCCTACAGAATTCCCACTTGGCTCCAACCTTGCCCTGACTGACAATAGCCATGCTGCCATGGCGCCCTCAGTATCTCCCACTTTGGGGGAACCGACGGTTGGCTATCACCACGACCCCCGTTCTCTTGTCGGCACAGCATGGGATGCTCTCGAAATGCACGTCGCCGAAACCATGGCTAAGCTCCAGCAAATGTCCAAGAACCATCTTGTCGGCCAACTTCGAAACATGTCAGCATATACAATAGCATTGAACGGGCTTGAGACTCTCACCGATGTCCTCGAGGGCCGTTACCCGACCGCTCCTGTGAAGCTCCTCTGTTTCGTTCACTTGGTCTATTGCTTCTCCCTCGTCGTCCATGAACAAGATGCACCCAGCCGATCAACAGATCTCTTTGGCCAAGCACTCTCCTATAGTACCTGGTTCTCACGTCAAGATCGTCAACTCTACCTTCAAATCGTTGATGCCCTATGGAAACCCGCCGCTATGACCGAGCCGGAGGTCTTCAACCTCGTTCAGGCCAAGGTTTCTCCTTCTGTTTCTCGGTCGTCGAGCTTGAAAGGCAAGGAGCGTGAATCGGCATCTGTGCAGCAATCCAGCTCCGACTCGCTGGCTTTTGTTGCGCGTTACTTCCTGGATCAACTGGAATACGCCACCGTTCATATGATTGATGAATCGGAAATTCAATCGTCCAACCTGTATATGCAACACCTCGGCGATCCCACCATGGTCATGCACGGCGACTCATCGTTCGCGATTGCTGCCAACTTTATGCTAAAGCATAACTTCCAACAGTACGCTAATGTCACTACCTTTGCCGCCAGCCTCAACGACCTTGTTCAGCGTGTCAACGCTAATGCTGTGTCGACGTTGCGGCGCCTGGAGCTCGAGTTGATGCACGTTGGAAAGGTGAGCAAGCTTTTGATATTTAAACTAGAATTATGACTTACTGACTCGGTAACCACAGATGTTCCTGCCTTCGGACCACTACTTTGATCATTATGTCAATCATGTCAGAAACCAGATGGATTTGTTGTACCAAGACAACCCACAAGAAAACTCTCGCTCAACCTACTACCGCCACGGAGTTAAACTCATCGAGATAATCGTCAACAGATTAACTCAACCTGCTCAGCCAATTCTGAATAGTACACCACAAGAGACTACATTGCTTGACGACGAACTTGACAGATTCATCGAAGGAATCACGCCATTGCAGCCCTTTGACTTTGATCCCGCTGAACCCTTCAACTCAGAGCCGGCCTTTGAGTTTCCAAATATCATATCGAATGTGACTATCGACCCTGGCACGCTAAACCCACAACTACTCCCAACCCCTAAGTCGGTGAGAGGGTCGTCCACTTCACCTGCATCGCCCGCTCCTGCACCATTGGCATCAACTTCAGCGAGCAAGGTCAAGTCAAACAGCAGTTGCGAGATCTGTGGATACAGGCCCGAGGGCGACCCTCGTTGGTTTGGTGGGAGTATGGCCAAGCACAAGAAACTGCAACACGCAACATCTCCTCCAAAGATCTACCGTTGTCCATTCCCGGGATGTACAAGCCAGTACAAGAACCGGCCAGACAACCTTCGACAACACCAGATCGAAAAGGGACACTTCCTCGAGGGACAAGACCCTGAGAGGAGACCGAGCAAGCGCAGAAAGGTGGAGTGACTCTGGACTGGCATTCCTGCTTGCTTTTAGGACAGCCATTGAAGTGACCTGACTAATGGTTGATGCGGCCTTAATATTCTCTCTCCTTATTTTTCTTAACTATATAGCGGCAACGGCGTTTGAGGGGTTTGTCACGGGCATTGAAGTACCTGTTTTAGAAAGATACCACAGCTAGATAACGAATGATGGGATGCCTGGATGGCAAACTAGATGGAAATTATAGGCGAGGTAGGTAATGAGCGCCATCGACTCCTTGGGAATCTTCGTTATCTTGTTTAGATGAAGACTCACAAGGGCAGATGGGGATGATATACAAAGTTGCAATATATCAGTTATGCGTTGTTCTGATTAACCACATCCTTGTGTTAGCTACCTATTTATAGGAATTTCGCCCTGCCACGAAGTGTTTCGTCTTCTCAAAGGGCTGTGCTCGGAACGTATCTGATACCTTAAGCACCGTTGAGTTTCAAGTCTTGTTTCGTTTCGCCTTAAACGGCTGTCGATTACATTAACTCAACTTAACGCACTTACCTAGTTGCTAGTAGGACTACGAATCGGGTGAAGCTCTTTACCGTGACGGCATGGCTCAAGTCTGGAACGGAATGGTCGGAAGAGCCTTAAAAGTTAATA